>JARVZY010007686.1:20000-22288 GCA_030686995.1 Artemisia argyi | reverse complement strand
GTAAAAAATAATCACAGAAATCTAAACATTTATCCATCCATCCATAAGGGAGATCGGCAGCGACTCCTCCGATGCGAAAGTAATTATGCATCATTCGCATACCTGTAGCAGCTTCAAATAGATCATATATCAATTCTCTCTCTCTAAAAATGTAGAAAAAGGGAGTCTGTGCCCCGAGATCCGCCATAAAAGGTCCAAGCCATAACAAATGAGAAGCTATACGGCTCAATTCTAACATAATTACTCTAATATAGCTGGCTCTTTTGGGTATTTGAATATTCTCTAAGAATTCTGGTGCATTTACCGTTATTGCTTCTGTAAACATAGTAGCTAAATAATCCCATCGTGTTACATAAGGCAAGTATTGTATAATACTTCTGTTTTCCGCGATTTTTTCCATTCCTCTGTGTAAATACCCTAATATGGGTTCGCAATCAATAACATCTTCACCATCGAGAGTAACAATCAGTCGAAGAACACCATGCATTGATGGGTGTTGAGGGCCCATATTGACTATCATGAGATCTTTTCTTTTAAGCGATAGACTCATATCCTTGTTCTTATTCTTTATTCCATGAAAATGGATTATTCCATGAATTCCTCAAAACGAGGCTCATCAAAATGCAAAATCTAAGACTACTATAAGACTACTAATAAAATAAGAAAAAAATGAGAACGATTAAATTACTTCTCCCGAATATCCAACTGACTTATTAATTTCTTATAACGTACTCTATTTTTCTTTGCCAAATAAGCCAGCAAACGTTGACGTTTTCCCAAAAGTCTTCGTAGACCTCTTTCCGATGAAAAATCTTTTTTGTGTAATTCTAAATGTGAAGCAAGTCTCCGTATCTTATTGGTGAAACTGAATACTTGAAATTCAACAGAACCCCTGTTTTCTTGTTTTTCTTCTTTAACCATAAATCAACAAATTTTTCTACCTCCTTTCTTTTTCATGTATTTTTCTGATCAGGAAAAATAAAAAATTATGTCAGTTATTTTTAAGTTATTCTAATCTCGTACACACAAAAATTTGCAATTATTCATCTACTGCTGGAATCTGGAATTTGGATTTATTTTATCGATGCAAATTGGATTTGGATAGAAGGGTACATTCTTTTATTTTAGATAGAAGAAACATTTCTTCTATCTAAAATAAAAGAATTTTGCTGATTTATTTATTGCTATATCCAATTTATAGAATTGATATACCATTTAATTGATATCATTTAGCAAAATGAAACACAGCATATGCATCCATCTTTGGGCTCGAGAATTTCACGGGATAGAGATATAGTATAAGAAATAGGCTATTAAGTAACTCTAAATGAATTGTGGATACATCTGTATCCTTAACATACTGAAACGACTGCCATTATTCGTATCAAACCAATAGCGATTCATAAAAGCTAAATCTTGTAATCAATGGTGGGCCAATAATGAATTTTTTTGCATATGTATTAAGACGCTTGGTCTGATTTCGAAATTGTCCAGAGTTTTTTATGTTGTTTTCATTGCAAAATGATGGATCTCCTTCCGTAACTTTCCAATTACGAGTACGAGAATTGAAAGACATGAAAATTCTCAATTCTCTACGGCGTCTAGGAGATGGATCGAATATTTTCAGGAACAAGAAAATCAGAAGAATCTTTTTCTCTATTCACTACCATTCCGCGTCTTCGACTTCTATTAGTTTCTTTTCTTCTTTAATGCAATAGCTATAGTTTGATATAGAATCCATTTCTCAAAGTAATGGAAACCATTCTCTTATAGGAAATGGTTCGAAAATCGCTATTCCACCTTTTAGGTTTAGGTATCGTGAAAAGTGATACCTGTGAAGATCGTGCATTTCAGTCACATTCAGATCCGTTTTTCGAGTCCATGATATAACCAAATTGGATGGATCTTCCACCCGTTTAGCTAAGAAAGAATAGATGCAGAGGTGGATAATAGATCGATATGAAGATCATGAGCTGCCCCATAATGAAACCGCCAGTAGTCGCGAATATCTCCTTCTTCCCTAACCCAAGATTGGAGAAAGAAGATCTAAGAGGGACCTATGGAGAATGTGGTCAGAAATCCATAATAGAGTCCGACCACAACGACCGAATTAATTATCCTCATCGAGAAACTTAGACTACTTTAGACTACTTAAGTAGAAAAGATTTGAAAATCATGGCATGGGTCTCCTTTTTTTCTTTCTTTAGAGTTTTCTATATGCACAATTTCTCGATGTTTCGATGAGAATTTCTTGACTTTCCATATATAGAAAGAGATAGACTATAAAT
>JARVZY010007686.1:0-5000 GCA_030686995.1 Artemisia argyi | reverse complement strand
ACTGCAAGGGTGGTCTTAAGAATCCAAAAGAGGTTGCTCAGAAGAGATAGATGTATCCCAACCTCTATTGCTCTCGCGTAAAGCCTTTTTTTTACGCGACAGGAAAAAGTGACTACGAATTCCCCTTTTTGTTTGCGAATCCCTGTTTGTATCCTTTGAGCGCACGCCCATAAGTAGCGATCAAGGAAATCGATCAAACGATCCCAATACCGTGAAAGAGAAACTTCCCAGATCCAGGGAAGCTTATCATAAAGGGCTTCAACAAGGGGTTTTATTCGTTCTTTGAGCAAAAAGATAAAGATCGGATAGATTCGAACCGCAATTGCAAAGGTAATAACTACTATGCCAGCCCAAATCATGATCTTCACCAACTTGGATTTGGTTCTCTCGCGAAAATCGCGAGTTGCAGAGATGAGAACCATGAAAAGCAAGATCCCGAATAAGAAAATAGAAACCGAGGAAACCACAAGAGTGAAGACTAGTAGAGTCTCATCTTTTGTCATTCTTTGCTCCTTTTTCACTCAATGATTCATTCGAATTTCCCAACCAAAAATTCTATATGTCTATTCTATGATATTTCTATATATATAGAATATGATATCTAATATGACACCCGATTTGTCAAAGGGATTGGATTGGTGACTTACCCATTCAGTGACTTTGGCACTGGACGTTCCAAAAACGGGTACTATCGGATCGGGTGAATTAGAGAATAGACAGAGGTCCGTTGGCATTTCAGCTTCTCTTCTCCTTTCAGGGCCTATCCGAAAGAGAATCCAGGACCTCTTGGTCCTGAATATCAGAATAGGACGAACGAACCGGCCTCCGCGGATATCTTTGCTTCGGAACAAAACAATTAGCATTAGGCTCGGTCAACTGGAATGTGTATTATCCATATGGGAGATCTTCCAATCGAGAAGATCCATCGATCTGAGACGAAGAGAAAGGGCCCATTTTCTTTACTTATTCAGTTAAACCAAGGATTCGTTATGGAAACAGATAGCAACAACCATTTCATCAGACATGCGTATTTTTGATTATCCGGTGGATTTACACAGTTTCATTAATGCAAATTGTTTGATGTAGTTAGTACTCAGGTTATTCGACGCTCAAGAATTCTTATTTAGGCAGTTCATATCATCCCATACATAGTGTTTTGATCTAAGATTGCAATTCTTCCATGTTTCCGCAGTAGCATATTGTTCCATGGAGCTAGGGTCCAAAATAGGAATCAACAAGTGTTTCCACGACTCTACCGCCCGGCCAATCCTGTTCCACTGAATCCCCTCCCTTTTTCATGGCCACATATCTTTACGGCTAAGGAGTGGGAAATCTTTCTCCTGTTACACAAATGAAATGTTTCATTTCATCCGGGAAAAGCCACCTCTTTCTCCACAAACAATGTCTTTGTCATTTGATCCAGGAGCCTTCCGTTAGATAGGAACAGCTTTGCTAAATACTGAGAACTCTCGGATAGAGTATTAGAATGAAAAGACCATTAATTATATAAGGAAGAGCCCAGGGTTCTAGCCCATTCCCATTCCTAAATCAATAATTCGTAGTGCTTTTGCCTTTCTTGCGTACTCCTGGTGAACCAGTTGCTAGCCATATGTTTAGGAGGCTTTTTTCTCCAGGTACTGGTACTAAGCCGCTTTGCCATCTCTTCATCTTCATCTGCAAAGAATTCTCGACGTGAAAACACAGAGACAAAGGCCTGATCTTTGAATAGGAAAAAGAATGGATCCGAAGGTCCCAAATCAATTGGCTTATTCGAAAAAAGCCTTCTTCTTTGAAAGATATATCTCGTGTCTGGTACTGCATTGTTCCACTCTGCAAGAAGTCCGAATCAGTCTCTTGCACCTCCCCCTTTTTATGATAAATATACCAGAAATAATTCGAATAAATAGCAGTCTCTGACAACTCATCCTCTTTAATCTGCTTGGACCCGCTCCAATACCCATAGGAAAATCCCCAGTCATATTCAGCGTACCTGTCCCTGCAATCAAATAGATTGTCCCAAGGGCCCCATATTCTAGGAGCCCAAGTTATGCTATTGAAAATTCGTTCCTCTAGCAGTTCCGGTTTGACCATTCCGTTCCCTTTTTCAAACTCCACTTCTTTTCATATAGCATCCCTAATCAAAGAGAGAACAATATCCATTTCAAAACATTTCTAACGGATTCCTTGGTTCGGACCGACGAAGTAATGGCACTCGATTATTATCAACCCGACTGCAATCTTTTTCTGTCGGTAAGGATTGCACCAGAGCACCTTCTACTTCTAATAGGCCATGAACTATAGATAGAGAAGAATCATTCTGAGCGAGTCCATAAGAAGCGACCCACTTTTTCATCGGTTCCGGGGGAAGACCAAAGATCTTGCGCGACCGGTCCGCCAGAAAAACTCAAAAGAGAAAGAAGTCTCGTTAATCTCTTCATGCTCGTTCCAAGTTCGAAGTACCGTTTGGCCAAAGAAAAAGCCGCTTCCTGACACGATTGCCTCTTTATATAGATAGATATAGGATCTATGGGGTTATTACTTAGAAGTCTATTTTGTACAAGATCCCCTCCTATCTGATAGAAAAGGGTCCCATGATCCCGAGCCGGTCTTATCTTGGCTCGCAAACCCCAAGTTTGTCTATGAAGAGCTAATCTAATTGTATTAGTTTCTATAATGGATTTCTTATGTGGAATACTAATGGATAGGGCCTCGTTGCTAAGTGCTACAAGATCTAGTGCACTGGAACTCGTGGTTATGGACCCGAATCCTTTAGTATGGAACATTGTCTTTTCCAAGTAAAAACCCCTAGTATATGAAAGAATGAAAAGGTGCTTTCGTTCTTGTGGAATAAGAAGCCCTCGTACCTTAATGAAAGGAAAATAGGAATTTTTCGTTAGGTATTTGACCAAATAGGATTGTCCAGTTCCTATAGAACCTATCACTAAAATACCCGATAGGGCTAAGCGGAACGAAAAGGGTTTTCCATGAGATGGTAAATGAAAACGATTAGCCCCACACGAGGTTTGGGAATAAGTGATTGTCTGATAATGAGCAAGGAATATACGTCTTTCTGCTAAAGAGAATCTATTAAACTCATAATTCATTAGATCCTTGTTAGCAATGTCAACTAGGTATCATAAGTAAATGGATCTCGGTTGTTCAATCCTTTGATAACCAAGGTCATTCTTTGCTAAAGAGAAATGATCACTATGGGTCAGACTCAATAGAATTGGATCCATTCCAAATAGCGAGAATTAGGATTCTTGATCCCTCTCAGTCTCTCTTTCAATTCGAGGATCCGGAGAGGTGTTTTCATAGTCATCTCCGAATATTTGCCATCTCCGAATATTTTCGATTTCATTTTTCTATGATATGTCTTTCTATATGAAAATTGGTTATTTACGATGTACGATGATCCCTGTTAAGCATCCATGGCTGAATGGTTAAAGCGCCCAACTCATAATTGGTAAATTTGCGGGTTCAATTCCTGCTGGATGCACGCGAACGGGAACGGTCTATTGGAATTGGCTCTCTATCCATGGAATCTCATCCATCATCCATACATAACGAATTGGTATGGTATATTCATACCATAACATAAGAACAATAAGAACTCGAATTCTTATCGATACTGGAACTCAGAGCATAGGGGGGAAAGTCGATTTATGGATGGAATCAAATACGCAGTATTTACAGAAAAGAGTCTTCGTTTATTGGGAAAGAATCAATATACTTTTAATGTCGAATCGGGATTCACTAAGACAGAAATAAAGCATTGGGTCGAACTCTTCTTTGGTGTTAAGGTAGTAGCTGTGAATAGCCATCGACTACCCGGAAAGGGTAGAAGAATGGGACCTATTCTGGGACATACAATGCATTACAGACGTATGATCATTACCCTTCAACCGGGTTATTCTATTCCACTTCTAGATAGAGAAACGAACTAAAGGAGAATACTTAATAATACGGCGAAACATTTATACAAAACACCTATCCCGAGCACACGCAAGGGAACCGTAGACAGGCAAGTGAAATCCAATCCACGAAATAAATTGATCCATGGACGGCACCGTTGTGGTAAAGGTCGTAATGCCAGAGGAATCATTACCGCAAGGCATAGAGGGGGAGGTCATAAGCGCCTATACCGTAAAATCGATTTTCGACGGAATCAAAAAGACATATCTGGTAGAATCATAACCATAGAATACGACCCTAATCGAAATGCATACATTTGTCTCATACACTATGGGGATGGTGAGAAGAGATATATTTTACATCCCAGAGGGGCTATAATTGGAGATACTATTGTTTCTGGTACAAAAGTTCCTATATCAATGGGAAATGCCCTACCTTTGAGTGCGGTTTGAACTATTGATTTACGTAATTGGAAGTAACCAATTAGGTTTACGACGAAACCTAGAAATCGATCACTGATCCAATTTGACTACCTCTACGGGATAGACCTCAACAGAAAACTGTTGAGTAACGGCAGCAAGTGATTGAGTTCAGTAGTTCCTCATAGAAAATTATTGACTCTAGAGATATGGTAATATGGAGAAGACAAAATTGTTTGAAGCACGCACAGAACCGGAAGCGCCCCTTGTTTCAAAGAGAGGAGGACGGGTTATTCACATTTAATTTGATGGTCAGAGGCGAATTGAAAGTTAAGCAGTGGTAATTAAGACCCCCGGGTGAAAATAGGGATGTCTCCTACGTTACCCATAATATGTGGAAGTATCGACGTAATTTCATAGAGTCATTCGATCTGAATGCTACATGAAGAACATAAGCCAGATGACGGAACGCGGAGACCTAGGATGTAGAAGATCATAACATGAGCGATTCGGCGGATTTGGATTCCTTTTCTATATATCCACTCATGTGGTACTTCATCATACGATTCATATAAGATCCATCTGTCTAGAGATCGTCATATACATCTAGAAAGCCGTATGCTTTGGAAGAAGCTTGTACAGTTTGGGAAGGGGTTTTTTGAGAAA
>JARVZY010007685.1:0-22293 GCA_030686995.1 Artemisia argyi | reverse complement strand
TAAACGTTAACACCCGACTAATATATATATGACGAATATATCTAAATATTCCCACAATGGTCCCGACATATTTTTATATCTATTTTAACATCATAAAAGTTATAATATTCAGTTACCCAGTATTTTGGAAATTTATTTTATTTATAACGTACGCTTATGAATATAACGACGGTTTTCGTGAAAACTAAACAATAATCACCCGATCACTCAGTAATTGTACCCAACATATTTTCAACATATTTTTATCATTATTATGACTTTATTTTGTCCCGGTTAACTTCGTGAACATTTATTTCTATTAAACCCGGTACCCCGATTTTAACAAATAGCACAAACTAACATCTAAACTACATAAGATTTCTAATTAAATCACAAGTACTCCTACGCCCCCCCCCCCCCCCCCTTGCTCTTTGAAACCAGCCCTCAAAGTCCTCTCCTAGGCAAAATGAACCAAGTTTACTAACCTTATGCATTTATGTGAGAATATAATACATTATACTTGACCAAAATATCTATAAACACTTTATACATTCACTTATAATAATTTTAGATCAAATTTCAAGTTCTCATCATCTCCATTCATCAAACCCACGACCTTACCACTATTTCAAGATCAAGTGAAGGTTTTCAAAAGTTTAAAGCACCAAAGTTATTCATTTTGTGGTTCTAATCAAGAATATTGCATCAAACACACAAGAAATCCAAGGTTTCTAATCATTCAATCACCTCATATTTCAAAGTGAGTATACAAATTTATTTTCAAGTTTTCTTCTAATTAACACTTATATCTCATGGTAATCATGCTTAATTTCATGCTCATACTAGTTATACCACTTTATTTTTGAAGACTTTTGAAACATACAAACCCTAGATTGTGATTTAGGTGTTCCCTTGTTAAATTAACTTGATTTCTAGTCATTAGGAATCCATGGCACCCTAAGAAGGTGTATGGTAGGATTAGATTAGTTTTGTGAAGTTTGCAAGAGTTTTGGTTGAGGTTGGAACTAGTTTTGAACCTTTGAAATAGATTTCTAACAAGTTTATAAACATGCTGTCCCATTTTGTTACTTTCTGGAAAATCAGTAAACACCAAGTAAACTTTGGCAAAATTTTTAGAAAATACTTTCAAAAACGAATCCGTAGGCGAAAGTACGGATTAAAAAGAGTTTATAACGAAGAAGTTATGATTTTTGCAAGTTTGTTGACGAAAAGTATTTTTCTGAAAAATAGTTGCTGTTGGACGTTTTTCGTCGGACAAAAAGAGACTTTAGATGTAACCCGGAGGAGCCGAGCTTTCCAAAATATATTACTACATACTAAGACGTAACCGTGGATATAAAGAACAAGTAAAACGGACATATAACGACAAAGATATTCACGTTTGAATATCGGCAAAACCCATTTTATTTTGACAGCTTTTAGTAAAAGTGACACTAAAACTACGTAGTACTTTTATAAGCTAGAAATAATACCAAGTACCAAATTTTATAACTAATGAAGTATTAGTTATTACAAGTATATTTTCATCATTTCAAGGCGTTATTTCAAGGATTTCAACCCGAGGATTTCAACACTAACATGGAAACATACGATATATATATAAGTATATATATTGCAACTAGCTTATTTTATTTTCTAATAGCAATATTTTTCCAAATTCTTAGATTATATATTTTTGATAACACAAGTGTTTTTCCAAAGAGTAGAGTGGTATAGGAACATGAGCATGGACATTCATAACATCATTTGGTGATCTAAATGAGATCGTTCATCATTCATATTAGGTTGCGGAAGTTAACCGTTCATTGTTGTTCACTTCACTTCATTACAAGTATCATCACTTAAGGTGAGTTTTCATGGCCCCGTTTTCAATTACTTATTTGATTTCAAATCCCACGGGGGAGAATACATTGTATCAAATACTTTCGTACATGCCCAAGTATTACAAATTCCTTACATTGCTTAAGTTGCCTTGCTACCATGACACGACAAGTCCCCTTTATTTCATGGACCGTTAATTACAGTACGAGCGAGAGTGAGTGAATAGATCTATTCAGGGTGACTCCTCCATTCGTGTTTGGGTTGCTCCAACAGAATTACGAATGCATTTCATTTCTAAATTATTAGAGTGTCTGGTAAACACTCACTTGGGGCAAGTTTTAGTACGTCTAGCTTCGGGGTCATGAGCTTAAGAGACAATGTAGCATTTTTGACATTTTTGTCGGTTTACTTTATACTTGTGGCTTATGTACATACGATTTAATTTACAAACCTATGATTATTCACCAACATTCGTGTTGACCGTTTTCGCAATGTATTTTCAGGTAACTAAGGCATTATCATATTACATGCATGGAGTCACATTAGGATGTGCCAGGGATGACGCACTACATTTTGGATTTTCATGCACTTGTGTAAATTATCGTTTGACATTTCCTGAACTTGTTTTCTGTAAATGTTTCAACCTCTGGGGACCTATGTTTTGTAGCACTGGATGCTTTTAAATAAATCAAACGATATGTATTTTCCAAACGACACTTTAGGTCGTTCAATATTTCCTTGTTATGGTGCTATGACAGTTACACCCCCAGGCATTCCATTATAGTTATTGATAACCATAACCGAATACATTTAGTATGCCAACCCATAAAGTGGTAGATATAATAGGTCTAGCATAACAATGGAAAACAAGAGCTGGGAGGTCTAGGTTAACATGAAATACATAGCAAATAACAACCAACTGATTAATAAAAGGTTCTTGAATGTTTTGGCTCTTTTTTCACATGTGGTTGCCATCTGTTGAGCCTGATTGATACTCCTCAGTAGTCCTGGAATAATCTGCACAGATCTTTGACACATTGGTGGATCAAAAAACCCATTAAACCCGCAACTGTCTTGTCCCTGTTAAAAGTAAACATATCTACATTATAGTTTCATGAAATGCAACTAGACATGTCTAAACTGTGAATACATACTGTTTTTGGACAACAATGAAATCTGCGTCTAGGGTTAGTTGGTGTCCAGGATGTTCGCAATACTGTAGGCAACCCACATTGACAGATCCTTAGTATGTACATACTTAGGCTTTGCAACTGTAGACAGATTTAGATTGGGGATCAAATAAGGTGTAGATATTTTGTAATTGTCACAATTCACCATTTCAGGTCACTTATCATTTCAGGTCATTTCCCAAAACTTTGACATTTTACTATTCATAAATCACTATTCATCGTTTTACTATTCATCATTTTCGAGGTCATTTGGATATTCTGAGAAACATCTGAGAAAAATTACTATTCACTAAACACTATTCATTTCCGGAAAAGTTTTCATCATTCACTTGCATTACTCATTTCAGCGTAAATTTAGTTTACGGGTATTCAAATTCGCGTAACCGGATTGGTTTAGGTGCGAATTCATTTCATTAGTACTAAGGACATCTCATACAGACTAGGAATAGTCTGCATATCATCAGTAGGTCAATTACATGTTATACCACTCTTAGGATTTTCAAATTTCTATATTCAGTATATTTAACGTTTTACGTATTACGATTTCTAAATAAACGTTAACACCCGACTAATATATATATGACGAATATATCTAAATATTCCCACAATGGTCCCGACATATTTTTATATCTATTTTAACATCATAAAAGTTATAATATTCAGTTACCCAGTATTTTGGAAATTTATTTTATTTATAACGTACGCTTATGAATATAACGACGGTTTTCGTGAAAACTAAACAATAATCACCCGATCACTCAGTAATTGTACCCAACATATTTTCAACATATTTTTATCATTATTATGACTTTATTTTGTCCCGGTTAACTTCGTGAACATTTATTTCTATTAAACCCGGTACCTGATTTTAATAAATAACACAAACTAACATCTAAACTACATAAGATTTCTAATTAAATCACAAGTACTCCTACCCCCCCCCCCCCCCCTTGCTCTTTGAAACCAGCCCTCAAAGTCCTCTCCTAGGCAAAATGAACCAAGTTTACTAACCTTATGCATTTATGTGAGAATATAATACATTATACTTGACCAAAATATCTATAAACACTTTATACATTCACTTATAATAATTTTAGATCAAATTTCAAGTTCTCATCATCTCCATTCATCAAACCCACGACCTTACCACTATTTCAAGATCAAGTGAAGGTTTTCAAAAGTTTAAAGCACCAAAGTTATTCATTTTGTGGTTCTAATCAAGAATATTGCATCAAACACACAAGAAATCCAAGGTTTCTAATCATTCAATCACCTCATATTTCAAAGTGAGTATACAAATTTATTTTCAAGTTTTCTTCTAATTAACACTTATATCTCATGGTAATCATGCTTAATTTCATGCTCATACTAGTTATAGCACTTTATTTTTGAAGACTTTTGAAACATACAAACCCTAGATTGTGATTTAGGTGTTCCCTTGTTAAATTAACTTGATTTCTAGTCATTAGGAACCCATGGCACCCTAAGAAGGTGTATGGTAGGATTAGATTAGTTTTGTGAAGTTTGCAAGAGTTTTGGTTGAGGTTGGAACTAGTTTTGAACCTTTGAAATAGATTTCTAACAAGTTTATAAACATGCTGTACCATTTTGTTACTTTCTGGAAAATCAGTAAACACCAAGTAAACTTTGGCAAAATTTTTAGAAAATACTTTCAAAAACGAATCCGTAGGCGAAAGAACGGATTAAAAAGAGTTTATAACGAAGAAGTTATGATTTTTGCAAGTTTGTTGACGAAAAGTATTTTTCTGAAAAATAGTTGCAGTTGGACGTTTTTCGTCTGACAAAAAGAGACTTTAGATGTAACCCGGAGGAGCCGAGCTTTCCAAAATATATTACTTCATACTAAGACGTAACCGTGGATATAAAGAACAAGTAAAACGGACATATAACGACAAAGATATTCACGTTTGAATATCGGCAAAACCCATTTTATTTTGACAGCTTTTAGTAAAAGTGACACTAAAACTACGTAGTACTTTTATAAGCTAGAAATAATACCAAGTACCAAATTTTATAACTAATGAAGTATTAGTTATTACAAGTATATTTTCATCATTTCAAGGCGTTATTTCAAGGATTTCAACCCGAGGATTTCAACACTAACATGGAAACATACGATATATATATAAGTATATATATTGCAACTAGCTTATTTTATTTTCTAATAGCAATATTTTTCCAAATTCTTAGATTATATATTTTTGATAACACAAGTGTTTTTCCAAAGAGAAGAGTGGTATAGGAACATGAGCATGGACATTCATAACATCATTTGGTGATCTAAATGAGATCGTTCATCATTCATATTAGGTTGCGGAAGTTAACCGTTCATTGTTGTTCACTTCACTTCATTACAAGTATCATCACTTAAGGTGAGTTTTCATGGCCCCGTTTTCAATTACTTATTTGATTTCAAATCCCACGGGGGAGAATACATTGTATCAAATACTTTCGTACATGCCCAAGTATTACAAATTCCTTACATTGCTTAAGTTGCCTTGCTACCACGACACGACAAGTCCCCTTTATTTCATGGACCGTTAATTACAGTACGAGCGAGAGTGAGTGAATAGATCTATTGAGGGTGACTCCTCCATTCGTGTTTGGGTTGCTCCAACAGAATTACGAATGCATTTCATTTCTAAATTATTAGAGTGTCTGGTAAACACTCACTTGGGGCAAGTTTTAGTACGTCTAGCTTCGGGGTCATGAGCTTAAGAGACAATGTAGCATTTTTGACATTTTTGTCGGTTTACTTTATACTTGTGGCTTATGTACATACGATTTAATTTACAAACCTATGATTATTCACCAACATTCGTGTTGACCGTTTTCGCAATGTATTTTCAGGTAACTAAGGCATTATCATATTACATGCATGGAGTCACATTAGGATGTGCCAGGGATGACGCACTACATTTTGGATTTTCATGCACTTGTGTAAATTATCGTTTGACATTTCCTGAACTTGTTTTCTGTAAATGTTTCAACCTCTGGGGACCTATGTTTTGTAGCACTGGATGCTTTTAAATAAATCAAACGATATGTATTTTCCAAACGACACTTTAGGTCGTTCAATATTTCCTTGTTATGGTGCTATGACAGTTACACCCCCAGGCATTCCATTCCGCTGCAAGTCAGGTAAATTGGGGGTGTGACAGATTGGCATCAGAGCTAAGGTTATAGAGAACTAGGATGTATCATTGACCCTAGACTATAACCACATCATCATAGCATCTCATCATTTCATCATAAGTGCATAATCATGATTCATGTTGTTTCATGCATACCCTGTGCGAGTTATTTATACTCATATTCATATATATATATATATATATATATATATATATATATATATATTATTTCATTGACCTGGTTCACCAGTGACTTGTCTTCAGATACCTACCCTGTCATTCTTTTATCGGATTCCGACATTGAAGATGCCTTGCCATCTTCCACTACCATTATACCACCAGTTGCACTTATACCACCATTAGCACCATTGATTTGTCATGGGAACAGGGTTTTCCTATCATTCAGCCTATACATAGAATGCCGTTTGGTAGAGTATTCAGACTTAATCTTAATGGACTTATTAGGATGCTTATTGCAAGGGAGATAGTATTTTCTTCCCATCACTAGTAGAGCACTCACTACTTAGGTACTACCACTACCATCAACTACTTATTACACTATTAGTCGTCCTATATTGCGTACTTCAGTTTTACCTCCTAGATATTATGAGATAGCGCGAAAGAGGGTATTATTCCATTCACTTTTATCACCATCATCACCTAACTCACCACTAGAATTTCATCGGCAGCAATTTTATCCTCACCATCTAGGGTACCATCATTGTCATTTTTCCTTTACCATTCCCACTTGCCATGAACTAGATAACACCTAGTAGATAATACCAATACCACAGACTCAACAGGAACATCCGCAGATTCCTCAGGAATTGTTCAGAACCTATATTATCTAAGATTTGATCGATGCACAACTTCATATACCACTTTAGGACTGTCTCGACCTCATGATGCCACAACACCACTACTTCGAATTACAACTTTTTCGCTCATTCCATGTTATCAGACCCTCACCATAGTATAAGCTCGTTGGATTAAAAGATCAAGGTACAATGACTCAACAGAATTTATATCCTTTTCAGAGATTGATATAGCTTAGTAACATTGGAACAAGACCTCATATTCATGAAAGGACATCGAGAAGTTTCGCCTGACCAAAAGACATTTAGCTTTCATTCATGGTAAATCAAACATCATACGATGGGGTACCTGCTTGATTCAGACCACCAGTACAACAATTCCCAGGCTTTATACATTTTAGTCATGCTTAGAAGGATTAAGCATTTGAACCTGCGAACTTTACCTAGAATAAATTCTCGAATACTTCAAATCATAGGCACCAATTTCTTCCCTATATCCTTTAACACATAGACTATCGTCTTCACTTGACTATAGATGTCTTAACGACACGTTCATCCTTCACGCTTTCAATATCACTATCATATTCTCGACCACTTCATAATCATAAACCACTACCCTGTTATGAACTAGGATATTTACATTCTTTAAATAAGTGGATTAGTAGACTATTACCATTCGACAAGATTCACCCATGTATCCAATACACCATTCAAGCTATTTTACTATCATATGGGGAAACTGTTTTACAGAAAAATTTCTGAAGTATGCTATTTTATTACCATCCTATAAATTGATTTTCTGTCATTACACCAAGTATTTACTATTATTACGCGAAGCAATTTTCATGTTACTTGAAAGAAAACATCAGGACACCATTTTTATAACAATGCGTTGAACATTATCTAAAACTTTTGATAAAAGTTATGATATTTTGACAAAAATCCAACATCGCATCATTAGTCCTCAATTATACATAGCCTGATCACCTATGTAAAATTCAGGAAGGATTATGCTATGAAGGAAATAATTACCTTTTCAAAGGATTGTTAATAACAATCTTCATTCGAAAGCTTTGTAAACAAAGGAACTCTTCCATAAACATCCCTTTTTGCCGAACTATCCCTGGATACTTACCCCACCTGCCACTCACTCAGACATTAAGTTGGACTTTCCATTGACTTCCCTAGGAGAGAATTTCCAAATCAATTGCATGTAGGATTCCTCTATACAATAAAAGCAACGAAAGGACTACAGAACTACTAACCAGGACTAGAAGTATATCGTGAGAGAATTCGTAACTCAACAACAAATTCTAAGATACTGCGAGACCATCCGAATCATCATCTCTGACTTAGTTATCAAAGTCTATCATTTAAAGGTGCTAGCTAGACTGAGCTACAGGATTGAACTCAATATTAATGTCCACAGAACAATACTATAGAAATGAACCAAGCTTCTAATTGAGACTGTAGAGCATTTCATTTAAACGTGGCCTCATCCATACATAAACTTTCCTGCAGTAAGTTTTCACAAAGGACAATTGTTTGAAACAAGAATATCGATGCAGATTCCTCTAAGGCATTCATGAAACAATCATAAATTTCCTACAAGTCAAGAATCAGTTACAAGTTCAATAAGTTGTAAACCATTAAAACTTCAAGTTGGTAGGCAGAGTTACGTAGAAAGTTCTGCCTAGGAAAGGCATGATATCATTCAGAAAAATCGGAAAGTTAAACCCGATATACACATGACCATGTAATATTCAGACAGAGTGGACATAGTGGCCGTCAGACATGAGCCTTGTTAGAGAACAGTCAGATTACACAATCATGTTTCACAATTTTCAAATCTCAAGAAATGAATTACAGATTAGTCACTCATAATCTCATTTGGAAAGGAATCCAACCCAAGGACAAATATAAACCTTGTAGGAGAACAAGTAGAAATCATGGACAGTATGGTCAAACGGTTGAATCAGAGTCGAATTCCTATCGTTAGAGTTCGCTGGAATTCTCGAATATCATCACCCTTTTCACCAAGACGTTTTCAGAGACCAACATAAACTGAACTTCGGGACGAAGTTCCTGTTAGAGGGGAAGACTGTCACAATTCACCATTTCAGGTCACTTATCATTTCAGGTCATTTCCCAAAACTTTGACATTTTACTATTCATAAATCACTATTCATCAATACACTATTCATCGTTTTACTATTCATCATTTTCGAGGTCATTTGGATATTCTGAGAAACATCTGAGAAAAATTACTATTCACTAAACACTATTCATTTCCGGAAAAGTTTTCATCATTCACTTGCATTACTCATTTCAGCGTAAATTTAGTTTACGGGTATTCAAATTCGCGTAACCGGATTGGTTTAGGTGCGAATTCATTTCATTAGTACTAAGGACATCTCATACAGACTAGGAATAGTCTGCATATCATCAGTAGGTCAATTACATGTTATACCACTCTTAGGATTTTCAAATTTCTATATTCAGTATATTTAACGTTTTACGTATTACGATTTCTAAATAAACGTTAACACCCGACTAATATATATATGACGAATATATCTAAATATTCCCACAATGGTCCCGACATATTTTTATATCTATTTTAACATCATAAAAGTTATAATATTCAGTTACCCAGTATTTTGGAAATTTATTTTATTTATAACGTACGCTTATGAATATAACGACGGTTTTCGTGAAAACTAAACAATAATCACCCGATCACTCAGTAATTGTACCCAACATATTTTCAACATATTTTTATCATTATTATGACTTTATTTTGTCCCGGTTAACTTCGTGAACATTTATTTCTATTAAACCCGGTACCCGATTTTAACAAATAACACAAACAAACATCTAAACTACATAAGATTTCTAATTAAATCACAAGTACTCCTACCCCCCCCCCCCCCCCTTGCTCTTTGAAACCAGCCCTCAAAGTCCTCTCCTAGGCAAAATGAACCAAGTTTACTAACCTTATGCATTTATGTGAGAATATAATACATTATACTTGACCAAAATATCTATAAACACTTTATACATTCACTTATAATAATTTTAGATCAAATTTCAAGTTCTCATCATCTCCATTCATCAAACCCACGACCTTACCACTATTTCAAGATCAAGTGAAGGTTTTCAAAAGTTTAAAGCACCAAAGTTATTCATTTTGTGGTTCTAATCAAGAATATTGCATCAAACACACAAGAAATCCAAGGTTTCTAATCATTCAATCACCTCATATTTCAAAGTGAGTATACAAATTTATTTTCAAATTTTCTTCTAATTAACACTTATATCTCATGGTAATCATGCTTAATTTCATGCTCATACTAGTTATACCACTTTATTTTTGAAGACTTTTGAAACATACAAACCCTAGATTGTGATTTAGGTGTTCCCTTGTTAAATTAACTTGATTTCTAGTCATTAGGAACCCATGGCACCCTAAGAAGGTGTATGGTAGGATTAGATTAGTTTTGTGAAGTTTGCAAGAGTTTTGGTTGAGGTTGGAACTAGTTTTGAACCTTTGAAATAGATTTCTAACAAGTTTATAAACATGCTGTCCCATTTTGTTACTTTCTGGAAAATCAGTAAACACCAAGTAAACTTTGGCAAAATTTTTAGAAAATACTTTCAAAAACGAATCCGTAGGCGAAAGAACGGATTAAAAAGAGTTTATAACGAAGAAGTTATGATTTTTGCAAGTTTGTTGACGAAAAGTATTTTTCTGAAAAATAGTTGCTGTTGGACGTTTTTCGTCGGACAAAAAGAGACTTTAGATGTAACCCGGAGGAGCCGAGCTTTCCAAAATATATTACTACATACTAAGACGTAACCGTGGATATAAAGAACAAGTAAAACGGACATATAACGACAAAGATATTCACGTTTGAATATCGGCAAAACCCATTTTATTTTGACAGCTTTTAGTAAAAGTGATACTAAAACTACGTAGTACTTTTATAAGCTAGAAATAATACCAAGTACCAAATTTTATAACTAATGAAGTATTAGTTATTACAAGTATATTTTTATCATTTCAAGGCGTTATTTCAAGGATTTCAACCCGAGGATTTCAACACTAACATGGAAACATACGATATATATATAAGTATATATATTGCAACTAGCTTATTTTATTTTCTAATAGCAATATTTTTCCAAATTCTTAGATTATATATTTTTGATAACACAAGTGTTTTTCCAAAGAGTAGAGTGGTATAGGAACATGAGCATGGACATTCATAACATCATTTGGTGATCTAAATGAGATCGTTCATCATTCATATTAGGTTGCGGAAGTTAACCGTTCATTGTTGTTCACTTCACTTCATTACAAGTATCATCACTTAAGGTGAGTTTTCATGGCCCCGTTTTCAATTACTTATTTGATTTCAAATCCCACGGGGGAGAATACATTGTATCAAATACTTTCGTACATGCCCAAGTATTACAAATTCCTTACATTGCTTAAGTTGCCTTGCTACTACGACACGACAAGTCCCCTTTATTTCATGGACCGTTAATTACAGTACGAGCGAGAGTGAGTGAATAGATCTATTCAGGGTGACTCCTCCATTCGTGTTTGGGTTGCTCCAACAGAATTACGAATGCATTTCATTTCTAAATTATTAGAGTGTCTGGTAAACACTCACTTGGGGCAAGTTTTAGTACGTCTAGCTTCGGGGTCATGTGCTTAAGAGACAATGTAGCATTTTTGACATTTTTGTCGGTTTACTTTATACTTGTGGCTTATGTACATACGATTTAATTTACAAACCTATGATTATTCACCAACATTCGTGTTGACCGTTTTCGCAATGTATTTTCAGGTAACTAAGGCATTATCATATTACATGCATGGAGTCACATTAGGATGTGCCAGGGATGACGCACTACATTTTGGATTTTCATGCACTTGTGTAAATTATCGTTTGACATTTCCTGAACTTGTTTTCTGTAAATGTTTCAACCTCTGGGGACCTATGTTTTGTAGCACTGGATGCTTTTAAATAAATCAAACGATATGTATTTTCCAAACGACACTTTAGGTCGTTCAATATTTCCTTGTTATGGTGCTATGACAGTTACACCCCTAGGCATTCCATTCCGCTGCAAGTCAGGTAAATTGGGGGTGTGACAGTAATGGGGTTGGGGATGGTTGTGGTAGGTATATTTATTTAATGGTGAAGTACAAGAAAAAGTACACCTTACTTTAATAACACCACTTTGAATGTAATGTGTTCACCAATTCTTAAATTGATTAAATCTTATTTGGTTATAACTAGAATTAAATAAAGAATATTACTAGCTATTTCTTTTAGTTTTTGGTCAAACTACTTAAGTATATGAAAGGTTGGGCATTAATTGTTTTTTGATGTATGTGAAGTGTATGTAATCATGGCTTACTGTTATAAAGGGGTGTCTCAAGGTTTTCTATCAAATCAATTCCCTATCTTTGAGTAAAAAAATACACACATAAGTTTGAAAAAAATGACCACTCCAATGCCTTTGATCGATGACTTGGCTAGAGCTGCTGGTTCAAGGCTTGTGAAAGACATGATGATCGTTAAATTTAAGAGAGAAGTTGATGTTATCATACTTGAGGAAGCTGATATGCGCAAAAAAGCCAATGAAATAAGGTCCAGGGTGACCGGTAGGGAGTCCATTATTCGGGAGCTAGAGCTCTTGTTTGGTTTTGATTCCACACAGCAAAGCCTTTATCATTTGAACCGCCTGCAAACAGAAGACCTAGCAGAGATCTCAATGTTGCTTCAGAATGCCAGGAAGAAACGAAATATGTCGGCTGATCTCTTGACTTTGATTGAAAAGTTACAGGCTATGGAGCTCTAAGCCCTTTTTTTTTTAATTATTTTCTTTTTTATTTGATGTCGTTTTGAATGGGTTTTTTTGGCTTTAGAGGTTTAAGAAGCTTTTTAGTGTTTTAAAGTTGGCTCTTTATGTTGATTATCTGTTAAAAAGGATGTTAAATGAATATTTATTAGGTATATATATTTAGTTTATCCTGACTAAAGATATAGTAGGCATACCTTGTGCTAGTTTAGTTTGTTCAAAACCTCTTTGTGTAAGGTTGCATTGTTTGGATGTCTACTAACTAATTTGTAACCATATTTATTGCAGGATTGTTGCCATTTGTTCCGGTAAGAGGGTAGTTGGTACCAGGCTAATAGTCAATTTTCGAGAAACCCAAATGACAATTAAGGTGTTTATGGTTCACCCAATGCATAATGTAATGGATAACAGTAGTATTTTAACACTTTAACCAAGTTATAGATTATGTAATGGACACTTTATTTTAAGTAATGTAATGTAATATGTATCAATTTAAATAGTATGACAACAATAAATCTACAAACATAACATCTTCATAGTGTTAAACATAAAATATATTATATAATATAATATAGCGACCGATCAGTGATTGATGAGTGTGTGAATACTCATCATTTTTTGTCAATCTGAACTGCAAAAACATTAAAAAACACTCATTAATGCATCAAAATGCTGAAAATATTCTAAAATTGTGTTTTATATGTTTTAGATGCAAAATGTTTAAAAACAAATGAAAAACGAACAAAGTTTGCATAATTGGCAGTTTCAGTCTCTCAAAGTTTCATAAATTGACAAAACTAGTCCCTGAAGGTTTAAAATGAAAGAAAAGTCAACCCAAGGTTTTTAAAAGTAAAAAATTATCAAATTTGGTCCTTGGGTGACAACTTTGAGAAAATTACACTTTTGGTCCCCAAGTTTCAAAAATGGCAAAACAAGTCCCCGGGGTTTCAAATTTTGGAAAATATCAAATATTGGTCCTTGGGTTATCAAAACATGGCAAGTATGGTCCTTATGGTTACTTTGGAAAAATTACATCTCAGGTCCCTTAACTTTCAGAATGTTACAATTTTGGTCCTTGTGATTTACTATAACCAAATGGACCCTTAAGCTTAAAATAAATAAACAAACCAAACCTAACCCACCCAAACACAAACCCTGATCCATGCCTTGGCCCATATCCCCTCAGCCCAACACTCCCTCGTTTAATATTATTACCCAGGGTCAAACCACCCTAGTCAACCCTAACCATTTTCCCTCCTTCCCCCGTGACTCCCTGCTAACCCTGCACCAACACCATCATTCACCCTACTCCCTTTCCTCTGCAACACTCCACACCCTACACTCACCTTTCCACCACAAAGCTTCAAAAACCCTCTCACCCTACACAAGCTATCAGGCCTTAAGCCATCATTATATCATTTGGGCGGCAATTTGAATCAAGGGGTGATATTGATGTTGCTTTAATCCAATGGTTGGGATGCACTTACAGAGAGAAGAAGCACAAGAGGCCAAAGATGGAAACCCTAGTTCTAATTTTATATAAATAGAATCTTTGTAAGCCATTTTTTGGCAGTAGAAGTTAGTAGTTAATTTAGGTTTTTAGTGTAATTTTCAAATCATGTAATGCTTCAAATTTATGTTGTTTAGTTTAATTTTGTAATCTGTTCCAAATTTAATATAAGTAGTTCAACTTTGATTAAAAGCTTGTACCTGATTCTCAATATTCAATAGAAAGTTTAAGTTTTTATAAGCAAAAATCTTGTTGAAGCTCTCTTGTTATTTCAAACCTTTCATAAGTTCTTATTGCTTCTAAAATGGGCTCGTAGAAGCTTGTCATCATGCTTCTGTAAGCTTCAGCTTCTGATTACTCAAAAAACTCAAAAAGTCAGCAAAAGTCACACAGGTGGAATAAGCAGTTGGAATAAGCTCATTGAGCTTATTTAAGCTTTGTCAGCTTTGACTAAGGTCATTGGTGCTTCCAATCTTGTTGAGTTCCTAATCCCTAGTCATTTTCATTTTTCTTACCTAGTTTAGCTTATTTGATGTACTGCTTATTTGTATATGCTTAGTGTATGCATAAATTAATACTTGTTCAGTGTTTTTATGCTTAATTTGCTTAATTGAGTTTGGTTATTGCTTGGGTACTAGTTTTCAGCTGTTGTTGTTCATTATCGCTCATTATTGCCATTTAAGCATACTCTAATTAGGTTTGATGAACTGCTTACCTTTGCATCATTTGAGTTTTAGAATCATTTATATAGTATAAGTAGTTGAGTTATAGCATTAGTATAGCTCTTATCACTTGAAATCCCTTGAATACTAAAAACAGTTAGTATGTAAAGGGGTGTTTATATTATTGATGTTCTGTTGATTCCTGTAGTTTTCTCACTAATTTCTCTGCATAAACAGTTTGCATTAGGGTCACATAGGGTAGAATAGTCATAATTCACATAGGTCAATTAACAAAAAGTCAAAATTCAACTCAGAGTCATTTCTGTGTTCATATTTGCTTAAGTTAAATCTGTTACCTTGGAATTTCAATAGATTTAGATTGAACTTAGGTAATTCTAGTAACAAACAAGCTCAAGTATTGAATTTAAGTTTAGTTTTGATCATTAGAAATCCATTTTAGTCAAATATTAAGCAAAAACAAAAAGTCAAAAGTCCTAGTCTGTTGGATTGGGACAGTTTTCAAAACCATACATAGGTTTCAAAATCACTTAGAACTTGATACAAATTTTTTTTGGGTAAAAGGTCAACGACCCGGTAAATATATTACTCCAAAAAACGTTTAAGTACAACGGATATGGGTGAATCCCATATCTCAGCCCGTTACATAGGCGAAAAGCTTACATAACAAGATACTACCTATTTTCTAAACAAGAAAAACAAGCCATTAATCACATGATAGTAATGACTCTGACAAAAGATAAACTACTTCCTACGACTTTGGAGATTAACACCATAAATGGCATTAAGAGCATCCAATTCCCCTGGAAGATCATAAGTGTGCTTCGAATAATCATCATAGTCATACTCATCTTCACGCTCATGACCACCAAAAAGATTTGCTGATTCGTCGAACGTGTTAAGAACCTCATCCTCATCGCTTTCAGAAACCTCAACCTCACCCACCTTCGAAAATGGGTTAGTCCTCTTAGTGACAGAGGTAGACGGAATAGGATGACCAGAATCATCCACAAGAATAGCTTTCCCATCGATCAGTAGCTCTTCAAGCTTACTAATTTTCTCAGCAATAGGAGTAGATCCAACTTCCATAGTTCCCATTGAATCACTCACAAGTGGTTCTTGCATATCACTCACAAGAGGGACTTGTGATGTAGTACCAGTCTTAACCGACGCATCATTATTAACTTCCCTTGTACTGCCAGCATCTACATGCATGTTAGTAACAACCTTAGGAATACCAAAACCATCTGTATCATCCATATTAAGAGCATCAAACTGATTAGAAGTAGTGATCTTGATTCCACTCGTACTAGCCACTTCAAAAGCCTTCTTCTTACTGACATTAGCTTTCTTTGGTTCGGGAAGAGTCTTTTTGGGCTGATATTCAAAATGCTTACCCACCACAGGTTTGGTAAAACCTCCTCGACCTAGATTCGAACCAACTTGCTTTCCCTTCTTCTTATTGTTAACAGGCAGGAACCCATCACTTGCGTTCTTAGTATGTTGAGCATTCGGAATGACAACCTTAGGGCACTCAATCAAAGTATGTCCAAATACCTTACATTTATCACAGCGAGGCGGTTTCCACTCATATTCAACCCGGATCATCTTAATAGTCGAACCCGTACCATCAAGTAGAGGAATCTCAATAGTGAGACTGTCCTTTAGTACCTCATCCGACTTTACTTCAATCATACACCTAGCAAAGCTACTCCGGCCCCAAGATTCCTTGCACATTTGACTAGTAAAGGCATCTAACCTTTTGGGCGTCCCAATCACAGTAGCAAGGAGGCTAAGCCCGTCATCAGAGAACATAGCTAAAGGAACATCATGGAATTTAACCCACACCGGAATGTTAGTCAAATCCTCTTTAAGCAAGTTTGTGTTCAATGTCCATGGTTTAAGAATAATAGGAACATTACGAATCAACCAAGGACCATTATCAAGAACATCATTGACACCTTTCTTCGAGTTAAACTTGAAGAAAAAGAACCCCTTAGCATTCATCATAACCTTTTGTAAACCATACTTAGACCACGCATTGCGAACATAATAATCAACAACAGGAAAAGCAAGGCGTTAACCAAGGAAGTATCCGTAAAGAGTATTCTCAAACCTCATGTTCACCTCTTCCACTACTTTCAACGGGACTGAAAGGTCAACATCATCCTTCTTTTTGCTGCATTCTAACCTCCGAAAATTAGACACGTGTTTCTGGGATTCATTAGAAGCAACACCCACGTAAGAAACCGACTTAACTCCATTACCACTAGTAGTATCAATCTTGATACAAATTGTTGTTTTGTAAACTTTGGAAGCTTGTTAATCAAAATCAGAAAGAAAATTTAGCTTTGAAGTTCATTGAGTTAGTTATAATTGATCAAAAAGTGGACCCATTTGGCCTAGTTTTCCCCTGCTCCAGGGTCCTTTGGCCAGCAGTCTACCTGCATAAGCTTGTAGCTTATTCCATATTACATCTTAGCTTTTTATTTTTGTTGTTGTTAGAAGCCCATCTGTCAAACTTCAAGGTCAGGGATTTTATTACATTTTCCTGCTCATTTAATAAGCCTGCATTAAGCCCTTAGCTTGTCCCATTTTCCTGAGTACTCTGATCCATCAGTGTGCCTCAACCATTTCATAAGCTCTTTGAGAGCTTACATGTGGACTTGTGCTTGTGTAGTTGGACTTATTGGAAAGCTCAGTTGCCAAATCCATAGGTTCCAAGCTTATCTCAGGCTTTACAGCTTATTTGATAAGCTCAAGCTTGGCCTGCAGGTCTGCTTGTGCCACAGTTAGACTAGGATTGCTTATTTGCTTGTTTCAAGCTTATTAGCCAAATTTTCTTGTTCCTTTAGCTTATTCCTAGTGTTTTTAGCTTACTTGTATCCTATTTCATTCCTGTTTCAAGCTTGTTAGCTTATTTGAATGCTTAATTGAGCTTAAAACATCATGTTGAGCCAAAAGCTCAAGCTGATAAGCTCTTAAGCTCTCACTAAGCTTATTCTCATGTTCTAAACTTTTTGTCTTCATTAAAGTTACTTGTTTTCAGTAGGTAAGTAGTTTTGAAAAAGAAAATTGAGAAAAATCCAACTTTAAATAAAGTGATAGCTTCTATTTAAGCCCTTTTGGCTTATTTTCTGCTTATTTATAAGCAATTCTCAATTTTAAATTTTTCTCAGGTTTCTTATAGCTTAAAATAATTTTAGGAATTTTTTCAGATTTTTATTTTGTCATTTAGTACTTTTCTTAATTTAATTTAGTTTTTATTAATTAATAATTAGTTAATAATTAATAATAATTATTTAAAAAGTCTTAAAAATATATTTTCTGTTTTAAAATTAGTTTTATATTATTTTAGATTTTTCCAAGTTTAAATTTTATTTTTCTAAGTTAATTTCATAATTATTTGTATTTTAGTATAATTTAAATAATTAAAAGTAAATAGGAAAATAGTATTTAATTAATAATAATTAATTAAATAGTGTAAAAATTAATTTTCTTTTTCTAAAAATTTTCTTTTATCATTAGGATTGTAAAAAGCTAATTTTCATATTCGTAGGTATTTTATTTCTACAAAACTCACGTTTTATTTCGTACGTCTACGTAAATTTAAATCAGACGTACGCGTTTTAGGTTTTAAACGTTTATGTGTTTTCTAAATTCATAATCTTGTTTATATAGCTTATTTAAGCTATTTCTTTATATAAATCAGTAGTATAACCAATCACAAACCCTTTCCTGTCCAAATTCACCCGATCACAAACCCGTTTTGATTACCATCACACCTCGCTGGGACATAACGACCCGGGGAAACACTGTATTCCACGGAGATTGACTCTTAGGCTGTTTGACTTTGTTGACCATATTCACCTGGTCAATTTAATTGACCGTTTGGAGCCAGTCAAAATTTGGCGCCGCTGCCGGGGAGGTTGTGCGCGTATTCTAAAACGGTTTTGCTGATTAGTGATTTTGAAATTCACTTCTTTGTAAATTTACCATCCTTGTGTATATATAAACAAAACGGTTCACGAAAACATTTTAAAATTAGTTTTCAACAAACACAAAAAAAAACACAAAAACATTTTCTTTATCATTTGTACAAAATGTTTTCCAAAACACCAAAAATATCCTTCTTCACCCTCCTACCCTTTTGATTCTTCATTCCTTACCCTCCCAAAACTTTTGATTCTTTCTATGTCTCATCCACACCTTCTGCTTTTTCAATGGTGTGGTAGTCCACATAATGGTGGTAATTGCCCCAGCTGTGGCATGGTAGAGTCAGGAAACGGGTCTGTCTATAACCAGAATCCATATTCCTACCATGACACCACTGATTCATTCCATCAGATACCACACCATGAGACTTAGCAGTTTTACTGTTGTGAGTACTGTGGTGGTTCACACTACAGTTCTGATTGTCAATCGGGAAACACGCTTGTCTATGAGCAGTTTCCTGATAACAATTATGACTCTAGCACATACAACCCACAGCCACA
This sequence comes from Artemisia argyi, assembly GCA_030686995.1. NCBI lineage: Eukaryota > Viridiplantae > Streptophyta > Magnoliopsida > Asterales > Asteraceae > Artemisia > Artemisia argyi. Next base: position 2,749 of record JARVZY010007685.1, on the reverse strand, counting down.
TCAGTTTTACTGTTGTGAGTACTGTGGAGGTCCACACTTCAGTTCGGATTGTCAAACAAGGAATTCATTTCCTTGTAACAGTTACGACTATTCGTTTTCAGACCCACCTCCACAGTACCAAATGATCTAAGCAACTCCTCATGACACTGAGCAAGACCTTTTACTAGAGGCTCTTGAGATATTGAAAGAACTTAAGGAGGAGTTGGTTACTACATCATTTCAAGACTCTCGTGAGAAATCTATGGCAGAATTACTTGCTGAAGAACGAGAGGCTAGAAACAAAAAGAGTATGGAGGAATTACTTGTCGAAGGACAAGCAGCTATAACACGTGCCAAATTTCGTAAAGCTGCTCTTCTCGATTGTGATGATGATAGTGATAATGAAGATACCCTTGATATCCTTCAATTTTATAAGGGTTCGTCAGATTCATCATTTGTGATTCCTCCCATTGAAAATCAGGGAGAAAATAATGAGACGGATAAATTACTAGCAGAAGATCAAATAGAACTCGTACAATCCATGAATGCTAGCTCTTCTCAACTCCCCCAGTTTGTTATCACACTTGAAGTTCACACTCACTCTTTGAACATGGGGGATGAGCATCTTAGCACTGTTCCTGAAAAGGAATCAGACGAATTCATAAAGTCTAGTGTTGAGGACCTTGTCCCAATCCCAGGAGAGTCACAGGGAACTTTTGACCATATGTGTGATTTACCTTCCCCTCTTGAGTGTCCAAAAGATCAATTTGAGACTTTCTCCGATTGTAGCGAAGATTGTGCATCTTATGGAGACATCGAGTATGTTGAGGCATCAGTTCCACATCCTGATGCTGATCATCTTCTTGAGGAGTTCGCCGATGAACTCACTCACATCAATCCACTTCCAACGGGAAGTGACGATGTTCCCTTCGACTTTGAAGCCGATCTGGGAGAAATTGAAAGTCTCCTATATCATGATCCACCACTCAGTTCTTATCCCAGCAGTTCAATAGAGAATGATAATCACTTTGTTCACGAAGCATTCAATACTACTCTCACCAGTCCTCTATTTGAATTCGAATCTGAATTCACTTTGATTTCTGATAATCCACTCTTTGATATTCAGAACGAGGATAATGATGAGTTTATATCGGAACATGAATTCACAGATTCACATCTTGTGAATAATTCTCTTCATGAGGAGTTCTCTGGTGAACTCACTCATATCATGACTCCTCCGGAGTTTGATAGCCTGGGGGGAGATGCACTCAATCATGAGGATTTGCAAATTCCCACCCACCCTCCCGGGATGTTTTTGAGCTTAACCTTTGAAATCCAAATTCAGGCTAATGAGCCTGCTCTCGAGGAAGAAAATCTTAGCATGATTTTCATCATGGTTTTCTTCCTTTTCTTCACCTACAGGGTGGCTTCTCTTGTTCTTCACTCCTTCGGGAATGAGGATACCATCTTTGATCCCGGCATTTTCATTTACCATTATCTTGAGCCGGGTACTTATCTCATCGGTGTGGAACTTTCACGTGCTTTAATTTTTTGTCCAAACATCTTGAATGAAAGTCTGATGGAGATTCCTTCTTCCACATCATGCTTCCCCAAGGACAAATGAATTCGAGGTCGAGTCAAGCTAGCGACTCGGTAAACAAAAACAGTAGCATGCATATAGGGTTTTCACCCTAAGTGTGGGGGAGTTACCCCTACTGTGGTTACAAATAAAGTGAAAAACAAAATGGTATTTCCACATTTAGTTTGTAATGTTGCCCTTTTACGTTCAAAGAGTCGGCATAATATCCGGGACTTTGAATATTGAGGACAATATTCATTCTAAGTGTGGGGGGGTATTTCGCTATTCTAGCGAATTTTATCACATTTTACTATCTAATACCCCCGTTTTTGGCAAAAATTTAAAAAAAAAATTCACTTGAGTTCAAAAAATTTTGTGGTTATCAGTCCGCCATGTCTAAATGACAAAAGGATTGGCTAATCTAGGAGCAAACGGCTCTTGGTAAAGATATCTCAAATCCGTTTTTGGCTGACAATTTGCCCAAAATTGTATGGTATTCAACTCTCCATATCCTAAAAAGTAAAGAGTTGGCTAGCCCGCAAGGTTATGGCTTGTGGTAATGGCAGTGGAAAACCATAATTGGTAATCAGCTCACCAAGATGTTGACTATGTCCATCAAGAGTTGGCTAGTCCAGAAGCAAACGGCATCTGGTAAAGACAAATCAAATCCGTTGACAGCTGGTGGTTTGCTCAAAATCACATGGTTATCAGGTGGACCGTAGTTCTTACTTGAACTGAAACATTTGGCTACTCCAGAAGTAATGGTTTTTGGTAAAGAGAATAAAATCCATTAAGTTTTCTCAAAAAGATTGCTAGGGACTAGCAATAGTTTAGTGTGGGGGATTGATGAGTGTGTGAATACTCATCATTTTTGGTCAATCTGAACTGCAAAAACATTAAAAAACACTCATTAATGCATCAAAATACTGAAAATATTCTAAAATTGTGTTTTATATGTTTTAGATGCAAAATGTTTAAAAACAAATGAAAAACAAACAAAGTTTGCATAATTGGCAGTTTCAGTCCCTCAAAGTTTCATAAATTGACAAAACTAGTCCCTGAAGGTTTAAAATGAAAGAAAAGTCAACCCAAGGTTTTTAAAAGTAAAAAATTATCAAATTTGGTCCTTGGGTGACAACTTTGAGAAAATTACACTTTTGGTCCCCAAGTTTCAAAAATGGCAAAACAAGT
>JARVZY010007683.1:0-22310 GCA_030686995.1 Artemisia argyi | reverse complement strand
CATCCTCCTGCAACTCCACCAGCACCTCATTGCCACCCACCAATACCAATAAACCACCCACTTCCACCACCACCAAAACAACACCCACTTCGAACACTACCACCACCACCACCACCCCTCCATCTACGTCAACAGAGAGAGAAGACGTCAACCTTGACGTCCAAGAATTTAATAGGTTAATCCAAATGTGGTCCAAAAGCCCATATGACAAGAAAGTGCCTAAGGCAAAAGCAATGGTTTTAAATGGCTTGATAGCATGAAATGAACTACTAAACTATGGGGACATCAGGGGGCCGAAACACTAGCGCCTTGAGTATTTGCTCAATAGGGCTGCAAAAGACGGTGAGAGTATGATGGTGAAAAACCGCCCAATATCAAAAGTTCCGAAATCCAAATTTAACTTATGATGTGCATGGAAAAAGTTAGTTATGCTATTCTTTACCACCTGGTAAATACGTACAGTCTTAGTTTTGTATAAAAAAGTCAAAGATTAGTGATGCGAGATATTGCAACCTCAAAAGGAGTTTTACTTCTCGAGGGATCTCAATAAGTTTTGCAATCCTCCAGGCAGTGTACCTGATCGTTGTAGTGTAGTATCGGTAAATCCGGGGGATTGATCGTTCTCTAGGGGAATAGTGTCGTTAGGTTTAAGTATATGTCAATTAAGCTTAAAGGTGATGGATGATTCCTTTTGTATTTTTATATATTATGAAATCAAGTAAAGATCTCGGATTTTGGAGGTAAGGGCGGAATTAGTTGTTAAGCAACTAACCCAAAAACTACTTTTATAAAACAAGAAATAAAATAACAAGAAAAGTAAAAGTGGTGAACTTCTTATTATGGGAAAAGCGTGTTTACTTAGATTTCACCACTCCATAGTTATCTTTTATTGAATTGTTGAATTGTCACATCGTTTGTTTTAGTTGAAGCGTTGTATTCCTTAATACCAGTCGTAGGGGTGTGCAACATTCCCAACTCTATGAATATGAGTTTCTCCTACAACCTTAAGTTAATTAAGCTATCATAGGATCATCAACATCAACTCATGCAGTAAATACAACGAGAAAAACCATAGTGCACCTACGATTACATTTTCTAAGACATCAAGCTAGTTACATAAAGAAATTAGCAGGTTTTCTTAGCCTAACGTGAAGCAATCAACTAAACAATAGACAACGCGTCAATAATTAATAACTAGGTTTCATTACATCTAAGCAAACACAAAGGAAATTAAGCTATTATGTTAAAGAGAACAAAAGATAAATATGTATTTAAACAACACATATACGTATTTAATGATTAAAGAAATACTTAACTTCAATAAAACATTGATGAAAAGAGGCTGTAAAAGCCTTACAAGAGCTGCAAAATTCGTCTAGGGTTTTTTCTCCAAAAGTGTCACACTTAATGAATAAAAATCAAAAACTATATATAGAATTACAAAGCTGGCGGCGTCAGGTTATAGATCCTGACGCCGTCAGACCGCCGTGTAGAACCGTAGAGGGGGTGAATACGCTCTTTGGCTTTTTAGATGTTTAAAGAACTTTAAGCCTCAAGAGTACCGAATGGTTGTACAAGAATCCAACAACCACAAACACAAACTAAGTATGTAAAGCGAGTAAAGAGCACAACGATATATACTGATTCGGGATGAAGGTTTATACCATCCGTACATCCAGTTGCGAATCCACGACACTCTACTATTAACTAAGAATAATCCTTTTGGTGGACTATAAACCATTACAACTTCACTCCGCCGATATTCCCAAATATCGAGGCTTACTAAGAAGGAGATACTCCAAACGGTATACCGCCCTCGGAAACCACCCAAAAGAATCTCGCGATTCGACTTCCCACTAGTGTCACTAAGACCACTACAAAGATCACTAAGACCAACACTACTTCCCACCAGAAGTATCAAACCCCAACTAGATCCCCAATGATCTAGGCTTGGTCACCAAGAAACAAAACTTCCCTTACAAATAAATTAAAAGAATAAATGTTTGTTTGTTCAACCAAGCCCTAACCTAACCTAGAGACTCGATTGTAATAGAAAGGGTAAAGATAAGAAGACCCTCGACACAATCACAAGAGTGGATTAGGTTCTTGTGATTCTTCCCTTACAAGGAGATGAGTTCTTTCAAATGATGTTAGTGTGAAAGATTAAGAAAACAAGATAGAATTATAGGATTAGAGAGAAAGAATATAGAGAGAAAAAATAATGACAAGGGGTGAGGAATACAAGAGGCAAGATGAGATATTTATAGGCCAAGATCCCAACTTGGGAATAATTTACCGAGGTTGGTGCGTCGGACCACCAGCAGTGCACCAGGCACTAAGGTGAATTATTCTCATTTGGGAACTTGGTCTTGTAATACCCAATCTTGCTAAACCCCCAATTGTACTTCACACATTTAGACCTTAATATTAATCATTCTAAGTGTCCACCAACTCAAATAACCATTTAGTAAAATGTTTTGTTAAGTGTTTAAGATAAACCAGTTATCAAAGAGAGAATGGTAGAAAGGATAATTGGATAGGGGTATATTGGATATTCCTCACATGACATGGAAAAGAGAGAAAGAATATGCAATGGGATATTCCTTTACTTGGAAAGGAAGTGTGGATGTTAGATAGAGAAGAATTTGAATTTGAAATTCAAATGGTGTGAGAGGGAAAAGAGAGAGTGAGGTTGGGCTAAGGTGAACCATGGTTGGGCTAGAAGGGTAACCATGGTTGGGTGAGAAAGGAGTGTGTTGAGAATAAACCATGGTTGGGTTAGAAAGGAAACCATGGTTGAGTTAAGAATGATATCTAAGGGAATATTCCATCCTTAGAGAAGAGGGTGAGTTGAAGGGTTGAGATGAGTTTAGGTGTGATGGAGGGTTGAGATGAAGTTGGGTGAGTTGGGTTGGATGTGATGGATTGGATCATTGGTTTGAAATTCAAATTTGAATTTGAAATACAATTAGGCATGTGATAGAAATAGGGTGTGAGTTGGCTAGTGTATGTGGAAGGAGAGGGTTGTGAGAGGAGTGTGAGGAGAATGTTTTGGAGATTTAGTATGGGAATGTAGGGGACAAGAAGTACATAAGGTACAAGGAATATAAAAGAATGTTGAGGATAAGATTTGGAAGGATTTTGAAATGGTGGGAGGATGAGTTTGGTGAGGAGGATAATAAAAAAAGTAATTAATAAATAATCATAATGTCATTAAGGAAGAAAAGAGTTGACAATTATGATTATGGGTTAAGAAAATCAAAGGTTACTTATAATCTCAAGTAACTCAACGTCGAGTATGCATAATCTCATAACTCGTGACTTTCCACGACTCGACGTATTTAATAATCACCTTGATGCAAACAAGCTAAGTGCTTTGCATCTTTGTAAAGCATATCCCATACGGGAAATGATGCGTTTATGCAAAGATACCTCTGACTTAGTTTGCCCAGCAAGAGAGTAAACCCATTACGTGATTAAAAAAGACGTAAACACGGGTTGTGGTCAAATGAGTACTTTCACTTGATGTTTCGTGAAGTATATAAGTTCCCTAGGTTTAGAAAATCCTTGGCTAGAGGCATTTGTCAAAATACTTGAGTTGGCATTTTGCCGAAAACGGGTATTTGAAAACTTGGATCTCTCTAATTCCAAAACTCGTTTCGAGTGTTCTCAATTAAGCACATAACATATACATACCTGTATTGAAAGATCTACATTTGTCGGGTAAGGGGAAAGCCGACTTTCAAAATTCGTCCCGAGCAAGACAGTAGCTTGGCGCGTCGGAGCGCGAGCAGCGCGCCAGGAGCAGACATTGCTTCGGGAGAATTTTGGCTATCGTTTGTAATTTTATGTGTTTCGAAGGTTTATTTGTCATCATTAAAACATAATGAGATCCTGATGAGTTCCTAAAAACTCATAATTTCTGTTCCATTTAGAATACGAAAACAGTTAAAAACACACAGAAACACCACATAATACTATAAATATCTTTGAAATGTGTTTTTATATGTTTCAGGTGCAAAAGGATTGAAAACAGATGAAAAACGTGCAAAGTTTGCACAATTGGCAAAATCAGTCCTTGAACTTTCAAGAAATGTCAGAAATGGTCCCTGGGAAAATTATTTTGAAGAAAAGTCAACAAAAGTCCCCCGGGAATCATGAAATAACAAATTTAACCCTTGAAAGTTCAAAATTGCACAAATGGCAAAACAGGTCCCCCAAGTTTCAAAACTTGACAGTTTTAGTCCCTGGAAGTTTATTTTGGAAAGAAAAGTTAATTTTAGTCCTTGGGAATTCACAAAGTATCATAATTAATCCCTGGATGAAAAGTTTGAGAAAATTACATAAATGGTCCCTGAAGTTTCAAAAATGGCAAAAATAGTCCCGGGGTATTTAAAAATGGAAATTTATCAAAATATACCCTTGTACTATTCATAATTAACAAATCAAGTCATTTTTTATTAACTTTTGGAAAATTACATTTTTACCCCTCAAACTTTAAAAATTGGCAAAAATGGTCCCCGGTTATTTTTAATTTTGGAAAATATTAAATACTTATATTATTTCAAAATATCAAAAATGGTACCTTTTGCATAATTTGGAATAATTACATTTTTTAGCCCTTAAATTTCAGATTTATACAAAATAGGTCCTTGGGCTTAAATATTTCCAAATAAAAAATAATTAAACCAAATCCAAATAACCCAAGCCTGGTCCAGTCTTTTACCCAGGCCCAAATAACCACAAGCCCACTTTCACTTAAATAATAACCCTAGGTATTGGTTTGACTTTCTTTGACCCGTCTTCAACCTCACCCCTTCTCCACCTCCTGCTACCACCACCTCCACCTTCACCTCCACTTGCTTCACCTTTCCACCTCATACACCCTCTGTCACCTCCTCAACCAAACCCACCTCCTAGGTTTACCCTAGGAGGTGACACCTATTACACCAACACCCTGCCACCACACCCCTACCATGTATATCACCCTCCTACTATCACCTCACCTCCTCTGCCTTACATTCTCACCCAATTGTACCCTGCAACCTCCAAACCTACCAATTACACCATTCACAGCTCCCAATTGCTAAAAGCAATTTTGGCGCCAATTTTGGTTTTAAACAGGTGTTGATGAATGGGACACGTGGAGCTCAATTGGAATGGTGGGATTTCATCCTTATGACTCAGGGAACTAAATGAAGCTATAAAAGGAAGAGAAGGGGCATAGAAGCAGGGTACCAAAGTTTAGGCTTAGGTCACTTAGAATAGTTTTATTGCTTTCCTTTAAATTTCATGTAATTTAATGCTTTCTAATGTTTAATTTACACTGACAATGTAAAATTAAAACATTATTTATAGTTTAATTTAGTTTAACTTAAATTTCAAGTTTTTATCTTATTGTCTTTAATTATTCAAGTAATTTAAATTATTGTCAATTATAGTTGTTTAGAGGACTCTTAAGCTAATATAAGCTCCTGACAAAAGCCTTATAAGCTTTTAGATACTTTAAAACAGGTATAGTTATAAAAATGAAAAATACCAAAAATAAATAAGAAAATCCAAGAAAAATAAAAAATAGTGGAAAGAATAAGAAGGAAGCTGAGCAGGGTGTGGAATTGGATAGAAATGATTTTATTGGTGTAGTGACAAGCTTGTGAAAGTGTTTTGATCCTTGGTTAACTTTGTTTCAGCTCATCTTCAGTTGTAAGCAATTTCATAAATTTTCAGCTTTATTAATTTTAATTGTTTTAGTAGTGTAAATTTAGTTTAATTAGCTTTAAAATACTTTACTTAACCTATTTTAAGTATAAAAATCATAGTTGTAGTTTTAATATTAAAAGTTTTAGTGCAACAGTTCTAATATAGGGGTGTTTGGTTAATTGTTGAATTGCTAGTTGTTGTTGATTTCATACTTGTTTTTCTGCATAAGTAAGTTATTTAGGTTATATTAGAGTAGAGTTAACCATAAAACATGCACTTACAATACAAAAAGTTAACTTTGCCTTCTAATTTCCTTAACAGTCAACTGTTAAGGAAATTGGGCATGCTTTTCATGTCTTTTAGTGTATAATTAGTTAGATAAGCTTATTTTAGTTTCATTTTAGGCTAATATAACTTATTTAGTCATTTAAGATCATTAGAAAGTCATAAAAGTCAATTTAGCTTAATATCTAAAAAAAGCCAAAATTCTTATAAGCAGATTTTTGAATAAAAAGTTGAATTAATTTTGATCTTATTACTAGGATTTAGAGATTAAACTTGTAGGATATTAATAACTTGCTGCTTATCTTTATTATAGTATTTTTTTTATTATTTTTATTAGCTTAATTTAACTGCTTATTTAGTAGCTTTTTCTTAGCTGTTTTTCAAAATAGTGTCCTGTGCACAGCTATGAGCCTCAATCTCAACAGCTTGCACAAGCTCTATTAGTTAATTTTAATGTGTGATTTTTGTTTAAATTAGAAGCCCTATTGGCCAGCTTTGTGTGCATACTCTTATTGTTCTTTTAAACAGCTTATTGGACAGCTTATCATGCTTATAAGTTGATAAAAAAAATCACTCCCTACACTGAGCAATCAGTGTAGGTGAGCCTTTTTAATAAGCTCATAAAAAGCTTACCTGTGGTCAAAAGCTTATATAAATTAGTTTTTTAGGAAGCCTTTGTGTCCATATTTAAGTTTCAAAGCTCAAATTTTAATCATAAGCTCAGTTAATAGGGCTGCTCATAGCTTCTACTTTGTCCCATATCACTGAGTACACTAAGTACTCAGTGTTTGCACCCAAGTCTTTAACCCTCCCAAAAGCTCAGCTGTGGGTCCCACAGCTGAGGCTTGAGCTTTTTGGAAACCTTCCCAGCCTATCTTGCTACTCCAATATTCACCTTGGCCTTTGGAGCTTGTTTCACTAGCTTAAATTGCCCAATCAATTGAGTGCAAGGGGTGTTTGGGACTGCATGAACTGAAAAAGCTTATAAGCTCATTTGAGCTTATCTAGCCAAACCAGTGTACATGCATGTGTTATATTATATATAAAACTTGTTCTCACATTTCTCTTTCTTTATTTTCCTTTTGTGTCCATTTTCAAGCTTATTGTGAGCTTATTACTTGACTGTAAGCTCTATGGTTTAACTGATTAGTCCATAAGCTCACATTCTGCTTATCTTGATGTTTAATTACATTTATTTTGCTTAAACTTGTCCCTTGGACATGTGTTCATACTTCTGTACCTTTTGTTTCCTATATGTGGCTTGTTAGAAGCTTATTGAAACCTCAAATTCAAAACTGTTAAGCACTTGCTTAACTGAATAAGTTTTAAGCCCACGAATAAGTTTATTTCTTTTCTTTTTCTCTTTTCTTTGGCTTCTTTTATGTTTGTTTAACTTATTTTTATATTTCTCTTTTCTTTTGTTCCAGCTTGTAGCTTATTTAGAGCTTTTTGAAAGCTCAAAAAACCACACAGTCAAGCATAAGCTTGACTGAGTGATTCATAAGCTCTCAAATCAGCTTATTTGTGTTTTGTAAAAAAGTTTTCTTTTTAAAAGTTGTTTATATATAGTTAGTAAATAGATGTGTAAAGTAAAAAATAAAAAATAAAAAAAATTCCAAAAATGGGTGTGGGTGGGATTCGAACTCAGGACCTCTTGGCTTAGTATGCATGCATAATACCCCACACCCCTTCCAACTGCTCTGGGGCACCAGTTCCGTTGGAAGGGGTAGTCCATGTATACTTAACCAACATTTTTGGCCTTTGGCTTATTGGAACTGTTGGGCTTATTCCAGCTTATTGGAATAAGCTGTTGCCCCCACCTTATTTTTCCTAGCACCTTCATAACATTATTTATATTCTGTAATTTTTTCATTTTTTTTACTGTTCATATAATATATATAATAATTAATATAGTTTATATTTCTTTTAGATAATAATTAGTATTTAATTTTTAAATCTGCTTATTTATAATATTTACAAACTTTTTATATTTTTTGTGTATTCCTGAGATACTTAGGAAGTTTTATAAAAAGTTTTATAATTTTATAAATAAGTTTAGTATGTATAATAATTTAATTAGTATTAATTAGTTTAATTAAGTAATAATAGTTTTAAATTAAGTTTTCTTATTTTTGTATATTAAATATAGTTTTTATATTTTTCTTAGCTTCTTATAAGCATATTAGAATTATTAAAAAAGTTTTAGATTTTTGTTTACTTATTTAGTATATATAACAATTAAATAATAATATTAGTAATTAAATAAATAGTAAATAATTGATAATAAATAGAATAATTGTGTAATAAATATATTTTTAGTTTTAAAATTTATTTTATAATATTTTTAACTTTTCTAAGTTTTAATTTTATTTTTCTAAGCATTTTTTATATTTTCCTTATTTTTAGGTAATTATAAATAGTAAATAATAGTTTTTAATTAATAGTAAATATATATATACTTGTAAAAATTATTTTAATTCATAAATAGTTTTCTTTTATTATTAGGATCACAAAATTATAAATTTCACATTTGTGGGATTTGTATTGATCAGTTTTCAATTTTATTTTTAATACGTAGACGTTTACTTAAACGTGAACGTACGCGTTTTAGGTTTCTAGGTTTTCTTAATTTTTAAATATGTTTGTAATTATAAAATAAATATTTTAAAGTTATTTAATTTGCATTTAAGCCCCTAAGGCATGCAAATACATACTGTAATTATATTTGTTGTTTCGTTTTGTATGTTTACGTTTATTTAAACCTAAACGTACGTTTGTAAATCTTTTACATTTTAGGGTTTCTGATTGCACGTTTTTACTGAAATAGCTGTGACGAGAGCTATTTACTATTCACATTCCTAGTGTTAGTCAGTCAGATTCCTGTTTTTATATTTTAACTTCAACAGATCACAGATTCGTTATATTACAGATTTCACACCTCGCTGGGACATAACGACCCGGGGATGTACTTTTCTGTACTCACGTGCTCTTTCTGTACTTAACTCCCACGGATAAATAATTGTTTTTCCTCCCGGCCTGCCTGGCTTTTAGTACCAACCGTTCACAAGTGGTTGGGAAATAAAGTTAGTTGGTTCGGGAGGAATCAGATCCTGTCAATGTTGTCCCAACAATCTCCCCCCTTTTGATGATGACAAATAAATTCCGAAAGCAAATAAAATTACAAAACGTAGCGAATATTAAGAACGCATTTGGTGTAGCTTGCATCTTGACCTTGCTTTGTGATTTGGTGAAGTCTTTGACTTTATCTTGAATCGGTCTTCACGCTCTTGCTTTCTTTCTCCCCCTTTTGTCGGATCAAAAAGGAGGGATAACGCTTGGACTTAGCCTTTTAGCATGACTTGGGCATTGCATCTTTGATAACATACTTCCCCTTGAGCCTAGCTCCTCCTAGATCGTTGCTCCCCCTTGTACCAAGGCGGGGATCCATGGGTCAAGAGCTTCACCTTTACGGTGGCCTAGCTACACAAGAAAACCACAACACGCAACATACAAACAATCCTCACATGGCGAGGTCCAAAGTGGGTTAGGTGACCACTTGGATACTTACAACATGGTTTAGTCCATAATACACACACACACACACACACACACACACACACACACACACACACACATATATATATATATATATATATATATATATATATATATATATATATATATATATATATATATATATATATATATATATATATATAGTCTATTATGACTCCAATAACCATTTGTTGTGCATGACAATAATATTACAGAACAACACATAATTTTATTTCATTAAGAAAAACATAAAGCATACATTCAACATGAGTAAGAAGCCAAAAGACACAATAACAACAAAGAACACCAACAACAAGATCAGAACTAATACACCAACACAATCCTCTACTACTCAAAGCATTAATTCTTGTTGACTTCGAGATTATCATCACTTGTTTCATAACCCCTATCATTATGCACTAAGCATGTTATGTTGGAAGCCAATGCTTGTAGCATTTTAACTCCCTCATGAAGTGATTTGAATATTTCACGATTTTCTTCCCTATTATCCCTGATAGCATTGAGCATGTCAATTGTGTTTTCACAACAAATTGAATGCTTGCTCTCACGAAGTTTTGGGCTTAAGGGCTTCTTTATCTTTTCCCAAACTTTTTCTTCTCCAATACATCTAAATGGAGATGTTGTGACTTGCGCATTATTAAGATTGCACAAAATATCATCTTGCATTATTTCTTCAAGGTTCGTCCTAGGGTATTGTTGTTTTCTTCACTTTTTCGTCCAAAAATGTCCAAATTCCAGAATTCATATCCCAAGTACCTAAAATGCAAAAAGAAACGATTTGAGTCAATATTTGATCATATAAACACGATTTTAGGATTAAATAACCCTTTTAAAAGGTATCAAATAAATTCCTTATCAATTAGTTTTCGTTCTTTGTAATACGTAGTAATGGGTTTAGTTTTTACTGTTTTCTTTTTTTTTTTGACGAGGAAAAAGTTTGTTGACTTTGTTCTGTTATTCTTTTTACTTAGCTAGTCTTCATTGTAATCAATTGTATAAAAAAGTAAAAGTTTAGTTTTTGTTCCCTAATGAATTCGAATTCATTTTAGTTGTTTCTTTATTCAATGTTCCAAACTTGTGTTGCTTATTTAATTACGACAGCTTATCACTAGTCCCAAGTAGAGGTGTTATATATCGCGTCGGGTTGTTGGTTGAATCGGGTTTTGTCTTGTGCTCATATGTGTTTGGACGTATAAAAAGGTATTATAACAAAAAGGATAGCAAGTGATCCTACCCATTGAATCTAATTTCATCGGATCAAAAGTGTTGATGGTGTTTTTGTAAATAAGATGAATTCAATTAGTCACAAGGAAATTAGTTCTTTTATAATTCTTACATGTTCAACGATGGATTGAGTAATTATCAGATAAAGAAATTTAGATATACATGATGTTATGCACACACCAAGCTATAAAAACAAAAAGAATAGGTATTTTTTTTTTAATCGAAGATGTTAGTATGATGCTGCACAATAAATAAAATAAGAATTAAAACTGATACAGTATCAAAAATAACATCATGCTACATTACTACTGTTAGGATTTAGGGGTACTATTCGGTTTTCAAGTTGACGCAAATAACCCAAATTATATACTTTATATATTTTTCATTTAATTATATAAATTTTTAGCACCAAAAAAATTTCAAAACTTAAAAATTGTTATATTGAAATATACTATGAAAAATAGTTTTAATGGTTTTTTTTATATATAAATATATAAAATTATATTATTTATATAAAATTATATATAATATTTAATTCAGGGTTTCGATTTGATTCGGAAACCATATTACCCGACTTGTGAACAGCCGATGACCTGATATAAATGCTTCACGTTAGCCATGTGTATGCACTATGCGACCTATTAAGGAAAGAGTGAAAAAAGGCCAAAAGTTATAGAAGAAAGCCCAACCCAATAAACCCAAAGTAAACAGTATTGTTACTTGTCATACTCCCTCAGAAACCCTAATAACAATAAACCCTCAACACACAATTCGGCCTCCAGCTGCTACAATGGTCAGTTTTCATCTTTACTTGAACACAAACATGTTTTATAATTCTTTTTATGTTTAAAGTTAATGTTTTTCTATTCATAAATGTAGGTGAAGTACTCAAAGGAACCAGAAAACCCCACCAAATGTAAAAATCTTTAACTATTTATATATTTTCTTGATTTTTATGGTTTATGTAGTTTTTTATGTATATGATTTTTTGTTGTTTGTGTTATTCAGCTTGCAAAGCTAGAGGGTCAGATCTCAGATGTCATTTCAAGGTACTTTTTTTTTTTACTTGCATTAGTTTATTATACTACTATTTGCATATTGGGTAAAAAGTAGATAAAGTAGGGGACTGTAAATGGGTAAATCTCAACCTTGTATTTGGGGTTAAAAAAAAAAAAGTTTATAGGGGGTGCTTGTTTAACCTTATATGTGGGTTTACGAGCTCATTTGGTTTCGGCTTATATTACATAAGCCCCAATTTTTTGGCTTATTTGTGACTTTTGGGCTTATGTAAGCTTATTATATCATAATAAACTTATATAACCCATAAGTGTCAAAATAAGCCATCAAATTGAGGCTTATGTAATATAAGCTGAAATCAAATAAGCTCATAAGCCCACATATGAGCTTAAACAAGCACCCTCTAAGTGTGCGTAGGGGAACTAAATTTCAGAGTGTGTAACAATAAATAGAACACTTTAGTTCAGATGGGAGATGAGCGTAAGTACATGACTATTTTTTTGGCCTAAATCGTTTTTATACTAGTATATTGCTGCATATTTTAAACTAAGTTATTAGCTTATTAATATACTAATAGTTTGGTAGGTTGTAGAAAGTGAGTTATGATATGAAAGATTTCTGATGTATATATATATAGTTTTACTGTGTTGTTGAGAAATATTTACCCGCATATTGTTGATTGATGTACTTGTAATGTAGAATGTGTTGGAGGGTTTTCTGGGTTGTTTCTTTTTTCTGCTTATAAGTAAAAGCAGTTAGACAGTGTAAATTCAAGCAGTTGATTAAATAGAGTTTATTATTGCTTATGGTGTAGTAAATTCAGTGCCCGCAAAAAGAATAATTTGTTGGAGTGTTTCAGTTAAATATGTTATATTTTTTGGTTTTTATGGTAAATTAAGTGTAAATAAGTTGTGCTGTTTGCCTGTTTTATTTCAAACAAGCACTTAAAAAATAAGCACGTCCTAGGTCCCTACCTATTTATTAGAAGCTGCTTAATTTGGCCTAAAATAAGGAGAAAAATTAAACAATCCCAATCACCCTTTTAGTTAGCAAAGCTTTTTTGGCTATCAATGTATCATCATATGAATGCAGTTGGGCGTGAACACTGACTTAGACCATTGAATCACCAAGAAGTGGTAATGATAATTAGGATTGTTACTATACGTCTGTGTTCTTTTTGATAAGTCAAACATGTTTTTTCTGTATATTTTACTTCTGAAACTCTGCGTCATCAGTACATCAACTTCTATAGGGCTATGTCTATTTATAATTTTTGTTTGTATGTGTATTATTATATTTATTGGGTAATTTTATTTGGTGTTTAATATAGCTAATATAGTTTTGCATTGTGTTTTTATAGAACACTAGAGAAACTGCACATGCTCTACGCAAGATGTCTTTGATCAAGGCTAAGAGATACTTAGAGGATGTTCTTGCACATAAGCAAGCCATCCCGTTCACACGTTTCTGTCGTGGAGTTGGTCGTACTGCTCAAGCAAAGAATCGCCATTCAAATGGACAAGGACGTTGGCCTGCTAAGTCTGCTAAGTTTATTCTTGATTTGCTCAAGAATGCTGAGAGCAACGCTGAGGTAATGTTTTAGATTTCACTTGTCATTCTTTTTGTTCTTGATATAGATTCCATCTTGCTAAATTATGTTCCTCATTGGGTTACTTATATCTGTAGGTTAAAGGGTTGGATGTGGATGCTCTTCACATCTCTCACATCCAGGTGAACCAAGCACAGAAACAAAGACGTCGTACATATCGTGCTCATGGAAGAATTAACCGTGAGTGTTTCTTACCCCTAATATATTGCATCTTCATTTAATACATGTACTTACAGGTAGCAAAACTTACTTTTTGATGGGTCAATTTGAATACGTGTTTTACCTCAAATTAGTCAAATAAAAATTTGCTAAAAGGGGAACGGGTCAAATGGGTTGAAGGTTGCCCAAACATTCCGGCTATATAGAACCTCATAATTCACTTTTATTGAGTGTTGCTACGCAATGTATAATTCCTGCACTTATTATAATACTATGATTTTACTTTGTCATATGCTATGTTTTTGTTTTTCTTTAAAAACTTATAATGATTACCCAATCTGATTTATGAAGTCTGTAGTGAGTAACGTGACATTGTTTGATATAGCATTCTACCTGTTCCATCATTTATGTAAAATGTTAAACGACATGGACTTAACATAGTAAACACATTGTCATAAACCGAAACCAACTATTTGTTTTAGGTTAATGACATTAGCTGAATATGTAAATTTGATATATAATCTTTATGTTTTGCAGCTTACATGTCTTCTCCTTGTCATATTGAGCTGACCTTGTCTGAAAAGGAAGAGCCTGTTAAGAAAGAGGTTCGTTCTTGATTTATCTATTTCTTTTTATTTCAGTTAATTTATTGTAGATATTTGGGGAAAAAAAAAAAAAAAAAATCTTAAAACACTTATGTGATTGTGTTTGTGCAGGCGGAGACTCAATTGTCTGCAAAGAGCAAGTGAATCTAGGCTGACTCAAGCGGCAAATCAAAAAATTTTGGCAAGTATTAGATCAGTACCAGACGGGTTTTATTTTTGCCTACTTTTGACCTTTGGAAGAATTGTTATTCTATCTTTAAGATTATGATCTCATATTCTCATGTTTTACCATATGAAATTATTCACTTTTGGATCTTGTCTCTATTAGTAGATGTTTTTACGAAGTTATGTTATGAAGGTTGCATTTTGGTGCCTTCACAAAGCTGTCATGAATGCGAATAATATATAATGGCTATTACTATGGAAACAATTGACTAAAACACCCTAGTAACAGAGATGGTACAAAAATCTGTTGTGGACCTATGCGACTCTGAGATGTGATATTGTTAATTGAAAACCTGACTCCTGAACCGGGTAAATACTGAAATAGCATGAGTTACTCTTCTATCAAGTTGTTTGGGGTTTTAGAGGCAGAAAACAATGGAAGGCATAAAAAGTGGCCTGGACCCTATAGAGGCATAAAACAAGTTAGTTACATTGCAACACAGAATGTCGTAATTGTTTTTCGCGTGTGGTGTGTGAATCATTTCTCACACTTGTATCTTCGTATTTGGTTTTGTTTATATTGGAGTTCTATATTTTTCTTTTACAACTTTCTGGTGATTATTTTACCTCATTTCTCCATATGAAGTGGCTAATCTAGAGAGAAGTTATCAGCAGGCACCAAGAGAAAATGGTGATCCGTTGACAAAATATGGGTTCTGCCATGCAACAACTGAGACATAACACAGTGTCTTTTGCGATCTGTGAGTTCCGTCAAACATTGGTGAGTCGTTTGGTTGTTAAAAGTTTATACGCATTAACCAAAAGACGAAAGTGTTGGTTCATCTTTGTTGATGATCTTTAAGGAAAGAAATTACCAAATGTTCATGCAATTAGACCATATGTGCATGTGTCAAGTTGTCAAAATAAAATCAAGTTAAGAAATGGTGTAAAGATCAATCAAACTCGAAACTACAATTACCAAACTCGACCATATGTGATGAAACAATGGTTTTTGGTCTGTTAAATCCTTTCTTAATCGAAATTTGATCAAGTTGCATACAAAAAGATTAGTCGGACCCATATCTTATTCGTTTGGTAAACAATGGTAGGCTCACATAAGCACTTGCAAAGACGTGTTACTTAAACTTAAACAACGATAATCAACGGGCAGTAATTCTATATGATTGGACTCATCATATTGATTCAAACATTCAGATTTGGTTTCTAACTTAAGTCTTTACTCAGACGGCGTCGTTCCATTTAAACTCAGAAACTCCACCCAAATTTAATGTATATGATCTACTCAGAAAACCGGATGACTGGAAAACATAAGTCAAAAACACAAACAAAGATATGACCCAAAATGGCAATAGGTTACTGAAGCACAAAGGTTTATCATAATGAGCCAATAAACTACTTCTGCACACCCATCCCAGCAAATCATAGCAAAGTTCAGGTGTCCTGCAATTAAATAAAACCGTAATCAATATGTGGAAACGTCTCAAAACTTTAATTATACGAGTTGCATGTGGAAAAAGTTATTAGTATCATGTATGAACTTACAAAATCTAATGAAGGGGACAACGCGAGCGGATTGAACATACTCATTAATGGGCTCCTCAGTAAGTCTATCAATGATTTCAATAACAGACATCAGATCATCGATAATTCTCATCATGATCTGCAGCTTCTCAACACCATATGCAATTGGCAGTACTCTTGCTACAAAATAACATGGTTATCTGCTTTTAGTAATGAATCAACAGTCTGTGGGTTCATTGATTTTTTGATATAATTTCAAACATGTTTGGGTTGAGGAGGGTCATCTTTTTATACGGGTCATCCAAGATTGGGTCGACTAAGAATTTCTTGTCCAATTTTATTAACTTACATTAATAACATACATAATCAAAATATATGAATAAAACCATCTATATGTGATTGTAGCCATATAATATATATAGTTTGGGCGACTTTCAACAAGTTTTGACTGATTTGACGGTCTCTTACTAATTTTTTTGTATTGACCCGTTTGAGATAAAACTAAACCCAAATCAACCCATTCACAAATAAATGCTACTAGTAGTTTAACACGAATTAAGTTGCTGAAAATAAAGAGTCGAACATACATGCCCCCCACACCAAGCCCACCATTTGAACACTTCTGACAGCTTCATCAAGCTTTTGCATGTCAGCATCAGCTTCCCACGGGTTCACCTCCAACAGAACTAAAGACATCGAGATCTGTCAAAGCACATATTACGTCATTTTATCAACAAAATATAAAATTATACTATTATTAAAGGATTATAATATAAAGGACTTTGTCACTAATCACCAAAAATTATGCTTAGCATTACTCATCATACTACTAGAAGTTATTTTACTTGCAATTACACACACATTCAAGAAATTTTGAACATTGGATTAGTCGTGTCACTAGTTGAGTATTCACCTTGACATACACAAATATTATCCACGTTTCATATAACTATCACAAAATACCTAGAAACTATGGATATATGATTAAACATAATAATCGTAAGTGCAATTACTAAAACGATTATCAAAATATCATCCTCGGCAAGGTTCATAAAACCCCAGTAGTTAAAAATTTAGCCTAGCAGGATTTTTATAAACACATAACAGGAATATATAATTAAGGTTCAACATGTTTTATCCGCTGTTGTTCCTTAACTCCTAGCTACTCCATAGTCGACAAAACAAAACAACGTAAAAATTGTTAGTATTAGAATCCAAGAAACTGGAATGCTAGAGCGGAATAAGACTTTACTTGGACAATACTCAACGGCCACAAAGCTTGATAATCGACAGAAGGTAATAAACACACATGAAAGCCTCTCAACCGAACCTTTATTGGAAACTTTTAGAAATAATGAATACATAAGCCTCTCCCTCTCATCCCTAGTTATTGAGAATGAGGGGGAAAAACCATTCCTTGTCTAACAAGGACTCTACTAATACAAGGAGAAAAAGAAGGCCGGCATACTTGGGACACAAGCAGCCACCAAAAATACCTTATAGGAGTCGGCTAGCTTGCCCTGCAAGGCAAGCAACTGACCCTGTTCCTATTTGGCTGAGACTCGAGCTAAAACTACACATAAGCCCCTATACGTAAGCTAACAATAATACTAATACATAAAAGCAATGAGCATGTGTGTGCTAGCCTGCTAGGAGTGAGCTCGGTCCTTGAACCTGACTGAATGAGTTGGAAGTACTTGGAACCAAATACCCAAACCAGAAATCGCTTGTAATGCATACAGTTTGGTTATAAGCAATATTTGAAATCGATTTTTTATTTTTTTTATTTTTTTTATTTTTTTATTTTTTTATTTTTTTTATTTTTTTATTTTTATAAATATAAACCAAAAGCAGGAGAAACTGAATATTAGTGAGCATTATACACTAAATAAATGCTAAACAAACGAAAAAAAGATTATTACCTAAAAAGTAGGATGATTAATGTGCTTTAGATATTCTTTTACTAGCGGTGATGATATGAACTAATTCGCGAATAATGAAGAACGATAGCTATTTATAAACCTTCAAAACTTTAATTTTTAAAGTTTCCATAACATAAAACAAGTTTTTTTTTTTTTTTTTTTTTTTTTTTTTTTTTTTTTTTTTTTTTTTTCTCCTCTTTTCTTTTCTTCTTCTCTACAGCTGAAAATAAATTCGTTGATCCATAATTTTACATATGAATAGCCGCCCATTTAACAATCGGCCCAAATTTGTTGCAAGGAACAAAAAGTCATGGTCGATGGGACAAATTTTGATAATTTTTAGAAACTATATTACAAATCGATTATTAGGGCGCAAATTACAAAAATAGCCAGATATTTTAAAAAAATTGAACTACTATTTTCTTCGATAAAGGGGCACATGCCCACCCTGCCCTCTCCCTGTCTCCGCCTCTATATATTAGAAATTCAGTTAATAACCCGAACCAACCCTAAATCAAACAAATGCTTATTGAGCAAACTGCAAAAGAACAGAGCATTTGCATCAAAGTGAACAGGTTTCAAGAGAAATTATTTGGTGATAAACAACAATGACAATTGTCAGTTGATTTTCTGTGATTAAATGCATCATATGAGACAATGGCTCAGTGCAGCCGGGCCGGCAAGAAGCAAAGTCTGAGAATATACAAATGCAGAACATGACTGTATAGTACTCGTTCAGTCCCAAAATAGAACCATGAACCAGACTTAAAATTCAGACTTTATGTTGGCTACTGGTTCGAAGTTAGTTGCATGCCAAATGATGTCATTTCATTAAAATGACACATTAGAAAGACGAACACTTTTAAACAATGAAAATTACACCCAAAATTTATGTATATATGTGCTAATCAAGACAAACCACATGCAATTACAGCATACTGTCAGAAACACAAACCGTGGTATTAAAGATGGCAAAAACTCGATACTGATAGAACCACTAAACAGATGACAGAACAAACAACAAAATACGGTACTATAACTAGTCAAGACACTATTCTGCACACCCATCCCAGTAACTCGGCGCATATGTTCAGAATTCTGCAATCAGAATTACGATAATCAATAAGTGAAACATTGTGAAACTGTAATCACAGAGTTTGCATGAGAAAAACGTTGAAAATGGTTTAGTATGAACTTACAAATCTTATTGAAGGCCACAATGTCACAGCTCTGAACATACTCATTGATGGGCTCCTGAGTAAGCTTATCCTCAATGATTGAATCAACAGACACCAGGTCATCAACAATGGTCATCATGATCTGGAGCTTCTTAATACCGTATCCAACTGGTACCAATTTTGCTGCAAAATAACATAGTTAGCTGCCATAAGAGAAGTGACAGGATCTCGGATGCTGAATTTGTTAAGGGATAGACAGCTTCAACCCGTTCAAACGAAATCAAGACAATTATAGTCGTATTGTTTTTTATAAAGGGTCAACTATAAACATAGTTAAACTGAAATGGGCCAAATAGGTCACGAACAGTTTAACAGCATAATATGTATTTAAATGTTTACTAGAACATTGTTATTGGCCGTAAGAGAAGTTGCCTACTTTGACCCATAACCCACTTCAATAAGTTACCCAATCCAAGCATCCATATAGATTAACATGATTTAAGTTTTGGATTGTCAACAGGAAAGTCTATTTTATCTGAAAAAGGGAACTTAGGAACAACTTACATGCACCCCACGTCAAACCCTCCATTTGAACACTTCTGACAGCTTCCTCAAGCTTTTGCATGTCAGTCTCGTCATCCCAAGGCTTCACATCCAACAGGACTGAAGACTTGCCAGCTGATATAATGTAAACAAACAGTTAAGCAACATGGAAGTGAGTTCATGTAATTTTTGTATTCAGGAGGTGTTTCAACTTGCATTCAAAACTTGATTATTAGACAATCACGATTTTGAATTGCCAAAATCAGTTTCTAGTGTTTTGCTTACCTATTTCTGTTAATGATAATCAGATTATTGTATAGAAAAATCAATTATATAGCCTTACAGCGATAAGATGAAAACGAGCTTACATTCTTTCTTCTTTCCAGATGCCTTCACTGCAGCTGCACGTTCTTCAGCAGCTTTCTTTTCCTCCTCAGTCTCCTCCCCAAAGAGATCCACATCACTGTCATCATCCTCATCCGCTGCAGCCTGAATTTGATATGTTTCATGACAAATATTTAGTTAGACACAAAACACGAACATAATTTTCTAAAGACTAACAGAATAAGACTTCAGCACTCAACCAGGGTATGTTTATATAAAAAAGTATAAAAACAAGTTCATATAGCATGCCTTTGTCTCAGCAACAGGAGGAGTTGCAATAGCCTCTTCTGGAGAAGTAGCAGATTTCTCGACTATGACACCGCTGCCTTCAGCAAAGACATCACTGGAAGAAAAATAATTGATAGATCATCAAGTTATAAGTAGAAACAAAAACGAGAGTGAACCGAAACAGTGGATAAATCATAAATGCTCTAAATCAAGAAGTTAATACCAACAAAAGGATCACGTTTAAAAAACTTACGAAATCCTCAACAGTGCCGTGATATGGTTGTACCAGCGAGATACATTCACGTATTCGGGTGATGGAGGCTTGGTGAAAGCTGCATGGACTGTGAGATCGTCCTTTGAAGCTTGGTAACTGAAAAGAATAAAACCAATCTTAACAATTTGCATAATTGAAATAAAAACTGAATCCATTTCTAAGAGTGGTACTAAGAAGCTCACCCAGTGATGTAACTACGAGACAATAAGTACTCATCAAGCTTCTTAAGGCCAGCTTCAGAACCAACATAAAATGTGGGCGCCATTACTTTATTATCAACTAATCTGTTCTCCAAGTAAGAAAATATATTAAATTGCAAAACATAAACAAAATGTGAATTAAACCAAGTAATGTGTCGTCAAAAGTCTCTTGTTGAACCAAATTCTCGAACATAATCCGACTGTTGTACCCAATGAGCAGTTTCAATATTCATATTTTATAAATCCTCTCCCAACACCTTTCTATAGTATAATAATTTCATCTGCTCGAAACATCATCCATGATCACATAAATGTCCATCAATTTTCATTAGACGCATGCAAAACTTGAGCACAGGGTGTGGTAACACCAAAGTCGTCCAAAACTGTTACCACATCAGCATGACACAGGGGCGGCTCAAGCTCATTAGGGGCCTAAAGCAAACTCTAAATGCGAGCCCTTTTCTACCTTTTATCTTTGCAGATACTTTGTATCAAGTTTATTTTCCTAGCTATATATATTTTATGAAGAAACAGATGAAATATTTATAAACAGTTACGTGTAATTCTCTGTTTCTATAATTCCTTGATGATATATTGATATCATTAAATTTATTTCATGTCTCAAAATAATTTGAAGAAATAACACAACTATAAACTTTAATGCAAAATAGAAAGCTAAACATACTTGAGAGTGTACACAACTATAAACTTTAATGCAAAATAGAAAGCTAAACATACTTGAGAGTGTATCCAATCAACACAAAAAAAAAAAAAAAAAAAAAAAAAAAAAAAAAATATATATATATATATATATATATATATATATATATATATATATATATATATATATATATATATATATATATATATAAGCCCCTTGGAAAAAATGTTGTGCTAAAATGCAAACTGCGATTATCTGATTCTTGCTTCGACAAAAGGGGGAGAAGGAAGTGTAAACAAGGTGACTTTTACATTTTACTATGTGTACATAAAAAAGGGGAGATTGTTAGTGCAAATATTACGAAATTATCATTATCACTAATTTATATAAGCCATTATTAGCTATTTAAAAATAAATAAAAAATCAATAGTTAAACCAATTGCAATATTCAACAAAAAACTACAAAACACATGTTGCAGTTATAACTATAGTCTATAGATACAAACATGCACATAAAGATATATCTTCTTAATTCACTTAGAATAATTAGAAAGTACTAATAAAATAACTAATTTAACGGTTTAGTAAAGCATACTTACATTGTCACAGTGATGATCGTTGATGTGAGCACTAGTGATGACTGCTGATTATAAAGGTTAAAGCCTAGTGTTTTTTAATCATTTTGATGACTGTAAGGGTAACTTTGTCATTTTGACAAAATAGAAGGTACTGGAATTTGCTACGCGGTCCTTCATTATTTAAGCTATCGTCTAAATAGGAGTTGTTTGTTTTTCAAGAAATGAAAACCTTTTTGTCGTAGAAAATATGTTTAGGGACGAAGTTGCACTTCTGTAACGAAATTAGGGGTAGAAAGTGAAACTTATTATTTCTTGTTTAGACTCCTCAAAAGAAGCAAATACACTCTCGAAATGATGAAAAGATCTTTCAAGTTTATAATCTCTATTTCTACAAATTATATAATATACTAAAGGGTAAGAGGTTACTGTAGCAAGCACTGTGCTTGCTACAGTACTTGCT
>JARVZY010007682.1:12500-15000 GCA_030686995.1 Artemisia argyi | reverse complement strand
TCATTCCATTCAATTCCGAAGCCTAGCGTCTCCTGTAAGACTCTATCACCTTAATTCTTTTGTTGAGGTTCTGGCACTTCTTCCTCCGGCCCTCTATTTACATAGCGAAGAAAGGCAAAGGCTCTTGCTCGAATGCGTGACTTATGTCTCTTTTTCCATTTATAAAAAGTAAGATGAATCTACGCTCCTCGGCCTTAAGTGAATGAGAGGGTATGGGGTTCCGGGTCTTTTTCCAGTCACAATTGACTAATAGGCAATCCCCTTTTTCCGTGATAATGTGAAAGGACTCAATTCCTTCTTTCTTCCCCAGCGAAATGTAGCAGGAACAGCCTTCCCGCAGTCGCATTAAGGATATTTTTTCTTGAAACTCTTTACTCCTTCACCCGTAGCAAGTACTCATTTCTATTTAGTTGTTTTCTTACTCTATCCGGCTATTGAACCTGGTTTCCCTCTGCATATGGTAATAGAGAGTTAGACAGCTTAGAGAGCTCCTCAAAGGGCTAGTTCTCACTCTGTTTTGGGGACCCCCAAGACTTTCTTTCCCTGTGTTTCCTAGTCTATATAGGTCCAATCTCATCTGCTAGCGCTTCTTCGTTGCTTGGTCGGGACACATTCATCGATTTCTTTTCATTCTTCCTGGGCTTGCAAGTGACTTACTTCTTTTGGCCGTTCTTGCTGTCTTAAGTCGTCCTCTTTTCTTTATAAGCTGTTAATTGATTTCGTGCCTGCCCTAAGGCTAAGGGGAGAACTGCATGCCCTACTAGTCGGATAGAAGCCTACCCACCTACCAGCCTACCTTGTTCATATCGAGCCGGACAGGAGAGACACTCTTTAAAGTTAATAGAAGCAATTCCTTTTATAAGCTTGAAAATAGGCGCTGTAAATCAATTCAAATAGATAGGGGAGTTCCGAACCAGCAGCAAGCCCTTTCTCGCCCTTTCTAATGTCCTAGGCGAAGGCAGTGCAGGTGAAAGCCCAATAGATCCCATTTTTTTTATCGCTCCACATAGCTCACGACCCGGCACGAAGAAATCTCTTAGATGGGCGGATGCGAATCTGGATCTATCAACGGAGCAATTCCATTCCAGTCGTAGTCTCAATCCCATATTCAATGAAAGTCTCCGCCGTGTCTGACCCCCTCAATCTTTCTATCCGGAGTGAGTCAGGCGGCTAAGCCTTTAATCCTGATAAAAGAAATCGTTTTCCCACCCTCCATAAATGGAATCGGTTTGAGTGAATTACTTACCGCAGTCAAAGCCAATAGGGAAAGTCAGGTCAAGAGAGAGTCTCTTTCCGATTAGTGCATCTCGCACTTCCAATTCATTCCGAGTTAGAAAAAGTAAGTTCCTTCCCTCCCTTTGACTTTTTCTAGGGTAAAGTCCTCTTAAATGGATTACTAGTTCCTTCCTTCCCAATCAATGCTAACTCTATCTTCCTCTCTTGTAATTTAGGAGATTTCCCCAGCCCATAAAGAACTGTAGTTACATACAGCTCTCAAAAGAGAAAAAGAGAAAGAGCTATGAGTTCAAGTAAGAAAGTGAAAGTTCAGTCCTCACAGTTTCCCTATCCCACTGCCAAAAAGAAGACAGCAACAATCTAGCTCCTCGTACTACTTCTCTCAGTAAATACCATTCTCTTAGTTAGGTAGTAAGTAGATAGACGGATTAGTACTTTTACCCAGGGGTAGCCTTCCTTGTCGCCAAAGAAGAATGAGAATTGATAAAGTTTTCTTGGGGTTTTTCGCTTCAATAGCAGAAGCAAAGAAGTCAAATCAATGCAGCTTTCGTGCCCAGCCTAAAGATCCTATCCTCTTGCAGCTGGAGCTCTTGATGGCACGTTCAAGCGAGTTTATGAATGAATGAAATCAGTTGAAGGAGCGGCCAAGGACGAAAGCTTTGATTGCGTTCTGCTATGGTTGGCTTTTTTCCTTGCCTAAAACAACTATCTTCTCTTTGCGAACGGTTAAGAATCCTCTTTGTATGCGCGTTATCTCTTGTTTATTCTTCTAGTTTTTGCTTCTTATGCTTATGAAAGGGCGATACTCCGTTTCTTCTTAGGTTGTCTGTAAGTGTAGTTCGTGGTTCACGGGTGAGGTTACCTGGATAGGTGGGCAGTTCCTATCGGTGGAGCTAAGACACCTTCGAGAGATATAGCTGTAGCTCTTGATGACACGGGCAAGACAGTTCATGAATGAATGGCGAGTTTTCTATTTACTAGAATATCTTTCCTGCGAAGGAAGCTTCTTTTTAGAATTTCTTGCTACCGGTGGTGAAGAAATTGAATCAACGGCATCGAATGCAAGCTCTGATAAAGTTTGATTCTTATTTATGGACTACAACGACCTAAAGTAGCTAAATAAGTAGTTAAAGTAAGCTCCTGGCTAAAATGAGTCTTGGTTCTACCCACCGGCAAGAATTTTTCGACCTGATCAAAAGTTTGATTGTAGATTGGCTATTTCGGGGTTCCATGCCCATGGATTGCCTTATTATAGCTTTTTTGA
>JARVZY010007682.1:0-5000 GCA_030686995.1 Artemisia argyi | reverse complement strand
ACTTAACACTAACCCAATAGAACCAGGAAAGCATAACACCTTTCGCAGTTCCCCTCGCCGGCAAGCACCTAGCCGAGTTCCAGAAAGCACCTAGCTGTCGAGCTAGTTTTGACTCCTTCTAATAAGCTCTTAGGCAAGCTAAGCTCCTTAAGCATAACACTCAAGCTGGCAAACTTCAAAAGTCATCTTTGAAGTCTAGCTACCTATCCGTCTCCACCTCTGGCAATAGATCTATCCCACTCTGTCCAAGCAGTCGAGTTTCGCTTCTTTCCTGTAAGTAAGTCGATCTTGATTTGTTCTCCTCTCCCTTTCGGTAGAGATCTGAACTCTATGATTCGATTCTTTATTCTATTCTCGAATTTCG
Source organism: Artemisia argyi (assembly GCA_030686995.1). Classification (NCBI taxonomy): domain Eukaryota; kingdom Viridiplantae; phylum Streptophyta; class Magnoliopsida; order Asterales; family Asteraceae; genus Artemisia; species Artemisia argyi. Next base: position 4,636 of record JARVZY010007682.1, on the reverse strand, counting down.
CTTTATCAAATAACTGAGGATTCGAACTGAATAAGAGAGAGCGAAAGACTTTCCGCGTAAGAGCTCTTCAAACCTTGTCCTATCGAAGCAGCGCTGATACTCCTGGAAGTGTAAATGGTTTTAAAGAAGAATCATATATGAGAGAGAAAAGATTTGGCCAAAAGGATAGCCAAGAAAGATGCCTGCTTTGGCACGGGGATCCTCTGTTTTCTTTATGCCTAGTGGGCTTGTGATTGTGGGAAAAGCAAAGGCAGCCACAGGGGGATAAGAATAAGTGGGCTTAGTATAAAACTTCTGGAGAAGACTTTTCCAGAGAGCATGGGTGTAGGCATTTTTTGATTCAATAGGAAGTTGCGAGAATGCATTTTCCCCAAAAAAAGAAAGGGATAAAGGTGCGAAGCGGATTGCTTCATTTTTTTCATGAAGCATGAATATAGTTAATAAAAAAAGATGAGGCAGAGTCCACAAGGACAGCTTTCTTTATATTAGATGCCAGCCTTATAGAAGATGCGACTAGCGCGTTGTACAGGCCGTAGGGGACTCAAGCCTTCGTCGATTGAGAGGAGCCCCTCGCCTCACTCGGAAACTCTTATCACGACCTCTCTCATATATAAGGGGAAGGCTCACCGAGATGATCAAAGGCTGCCCAGAGACAGGGGGCGGAGACTAGACTAGCTTTCCAGGATAAAGAATGCAACCAAGATAGGGATGAATGACTCTACTGACAAGTTACGGGATACGAGCGTCATCCCCACCCCTGCTTATACAGAACCAGCTCAATTACATAGACCCTGTAGCGAGTTGGTTAGGAGGAAAGGAAGCCCCGTCTTTCTTATTTAAAGAGAGTGAAGGCGAGCCAGGAAAGCACCCTGAACTCATAGGGTGAAGGCAAAATAGAAGAGAGCTAGAATCCTTATAAGACTCAAGGGGACGTCCTTTCTCGAACTACTAAAAGATAGAATGTTTACACCTTAAGCTCAGCCACGCCACCGCACCCGTAAATAGTTAGTACAAACCTTTCCTTTCCGACTACTAATACCTAGCCCTAGCCGATTTGTACTAGGATTGGGAACGAACACTCTTCAGACTTTGATTTGCACTTTGTCCTAATTGAAAGTCAACTAAAATAAATCCTTCAATAACAAGTGTATAAGAAAAAATTATATTACTAATGCTAAGGTGTAGCTGATACGCTCTATCGCTCGGGCTTTCCTACTGAACTCGGGTTGGCGAGAGGAAGTTTTCGAGCTTTCCTTCCCTTGAGCCTAAGACGAAATGGATTGAATGAGACTTAGAAAGCTAACCTGTAGATCACAAGAAGACTAGAAGCGATAGTGGATCCCAGAATTTGCCAGAACTATTCTTCTTCTCCGCTGTTGGGACCCCAGCCACATGCAGATAGACCCGAGCCCTAGCTGTTTTAGATGTTGATCCGGAAACAGGAATGGTAGAGGATAATAATAAGAGGGTTCCAAACCTATAGACCCATAAAACCTCAGCAACCTTTAAACAGCCTTAGAAAGCCATAAAGCAACCGACTCTTTCCAGGCTTAGTGCCGAAGCAGAAGGCACTCGCCTTTACTACCTTTGCACTTTTATTTCTTACTTGCTACGCGATCTAGCGGTGCCCATTTCGCTATCAATTTCTCCGGCTCTGTTCTAATGCTAGCCTTACACACTTGGCAGCCAATCCTGTGTTCCATGCCCGTTCTAAGCCTGGTGCTTTCTTTTCTTCTAAGCTTAAACCCGCTTATACTTATATAAGAATTAACTAACCAGAGGCGAGGGGAAATTTCCTAGTCTAACTAGAATAGTGGGTGGCACCGGCCCTTATTGCTTGAATTTCGTAGCTGGAAGCGTGGAGTCGAACGTCTCTCTACAATGTACCGTAGGTAGACTGATTATTACTGATTATTGTAGGTGCTTTAGTGGTTTAGAGACAGTTCTCTTGCTACCAATTTCTTTCTTTGTAGTCTAATAGATCTACATGTTCTAGCGGATCTAAAGTAGGTTTTTTTCCGCAACAGAAAGAGGTTTTGTTCTGCCGAGAGAATATTTCCAAGGGGGGAGCCTCGAAAGGCATACGAGTGCACCTCTCGTAGACGAGTACCGACTCAGTCCGCTCCTACTGCGGGGGAGTATCAGCAGGTCGTAGTGAGCATCCCGGGACGGACCCTAGGGCACTCTTCGCCTTGCTCGCGGGGTTAGACTGATAGAGGGATTAGCTGGCTCCTACTCCTACAGGGTTATAAGGTTTATCCACTTCCTTACTTCCTCAAAAAAAGGGGAGACAGGTTTTAGAACCAGCAAACCCTAGAAGTAAAAATAAGGTTAGGTTCTAAAGCAGCTATCCCGAAGTAAGAGTCTGAGTAAGCCTCGTTCTGGTGCAAGGTTCTCTTTTAAGTAATTACTGAGGATAGCACTCTATTTAAGTAAGCTCATCGCTCTATCAAGGAAGTTAGGAGCTAGTCTGCCAAGCTTAAGAAAAAGTTCAAAGTAAGCAAGGTTGTCAGCGAGTAAGAAAAAGAAAAGGTAGGCTTAGAACCAGTATACCCTATACTTGTATCCAGTAGTTAGTAAGCCTATGAAAAGAATGCTTTGGAATTGTATAAGAGCAGGCTGTGATGCGAGGGACTCTCAGGGACCTACTTAAGTCTGCGATCACTCTAAAAGCGGATAGGACCAACCCTTTTATTCCCCTAGCAGCGATTATGTCTCAAACCACCGGCAACAGGTTGAGCTCCTACGATCACACCTTCTCTTGCAAACATAGCACTGGATGGAAGGTATGCTTCACCGACCTCGTTTAACACCATGCTTCCTCCGAAGCTTTCATCTGAGTAGTCACTACGCCCTACCCTATCGCTGAGTCTTTGGAAGCGGTTTCACTCCTTTATAGGTCGGAACTCTGGAACCTAAAGACTTTCTCAATCAGACAGGATAGATGGATTGAGTGCGCGTTGCCTTGATTTGAGGTGAACTCCTTTTCCTCTTCTTCCGGACCGGACCCTTCCATGTGAGAAGCAGGAAGTCGAGTTATTGATGAATGAGAATCTAATGTCTTATTAAACCTTTAGGAGCGATCTGTTCATCCAACTCGTAATTTCGTAAGAGAAGCACTTTTACGCCCAAAAAGTCCCATGTCTTTCCGGACCAACCGCCGGCGATTTACGAAAAGTCTTTTCCCGTTTTTTTGCGGGAGCAGAGCAGTCAAAGAATGCGCCAAACGCCATGAATAGTGCGGAACTTCTACTCTATGGGGATCCAACGCCTCGCGAGATGGACTTTCTCATGTATACCGATTTTACTTCCTTCCCTTCTTCGGGGGCTTCCCCTAGTTTGTCAACTGCGTCCGAGGCGGAGAGTGCTCCGCCTGACTTTGACCAATTGTTTCAGAGAATTTGTGAGGAATACAGCAAGTGTGTGCATGAAGCCGGGAGGGTCTTACCCCCAGAATGGACCATGCCGGACCTTGTTCTGGCAATGCTTGGTGATGAAGCTATTCAGCACGGCTTTCTGACGGATGCCTACTATGATGTGATGTTATGTGGCACTCGTAGTTGGGGATGCGAGGAGCTGCTGAATTTGCTTGATCTAATCAACTATGTATAAAACAGCATCTTTCACTGTTTCGTTGGAAAAACCAACGCAAATCTCATATTGACTTTCTTTCGCCCTACTCTAAGGGTACTTTAATTTGATATCTTTTTTTTTATATTCTATTTATATAAAGGCCCCAGAACGCTAAAAGGTGAGGGAACCAGAGTTCTCTTTCTAAAAAAGAAAAATAAATGACTATAAGGAACCAACGATTATCGATTCTTAAACAACCTATATTCTCCATACTTAATCAGCATTTGATAGATTATCCAACCCCGAGCAATCTTAGTTATTGGTGGGGGTTCGGTCCGTTAGCTGGTATTTGTTTAGTCATTCAGATAGTGACTGGCGTTTTTTTAGCTATGCATTACACACCTCATGTGGATCTAGCTTTCAACAGCGTAGAACACATTATGAGAGATGTTGAAGGGGGCTGGTTGCTCCGTTATATGCATGCTAATGGGGCAAGTATGTTTCTCATTGTGGTTCACCTTCATCTTTTTCGTGGTCTATATCATGCGAGTTATAGCAGCCCTAGGGAATTTGTTCGGTGTGTCGGAGTTGTAATCTTACTATTAATGATTGTGACAGCTTTTATAGGATACGTACCACCTTGGGGTCAGATGAGCTTTTGGGGGGCTACAGTAATTACAAGCTTAGCTAGCGCCATACCTGTAGTAGGAGATACCATAGTGACTTGGCTTTGGGGGTGGTTTCTCCGTGGACAATGCCACCTTAAATCGTTTTTTTAGTCTTCATCATTTACTCCCCTTTCTTTTAGTAGGGCGCCAGTCTTCTTCATCTGGCCGCATTGCATCAATATGGATCAAATAATCCATTGGGTGTACATTCAGAGATGGATAAAATTGCTTCTTACCCTTATTTTTATGTAAAGGATCTAGTAGGTTGGGTAGCTTTTGCTATCTTTTCTTCCATTTTTATTTTTTATGCTCCTAATGTTTTGGGGCATCCCGACAATTATATACCTGCTAATCCGATGCCCACCCCGCCTCATATTGTACCGGAATGGTATTTC
>JARVZY010007681.1:17500-22328 GCA_030686995.1 Artemisia argyi | reverse complement strand
TAATCCTTACTTGATGTGTAATGTAACATAGTAATTATCTTTTTCAATTGGGAGAGATGGCTGAGTGGACGAAAGCGGCGGATTGCTAATCCGTTGTACGAGTTATTCGTACCGAGGGTTCGAATCCCTCTCTTTCCGTTTCCGTTGATGAGTTTCCATTTTTTCTTTCAAATTTTGCAAACCCCTTTTTATTTTTTCCTTGTTAAATGTGTGGAATAGCTAAAAAAAATCTTAAGAAAATTATAAAATCAAGCAATAAAAACAAAAAAATTATTCTTCACGTCCAGGATTACGTCCTGGATCATTGGATAGGAATCCAAAGATGAAGAGAGAAACAAAGAATATTACTACTGTATAAACGAAAAGTTTGAGAGTAAGCATTACACAACCTCCAAGATCATTTTTTGAAAAAGAAAAACGAGAAAAGACAATAGATCCTCCATTTTTATATCACATATCCTATTTTGACACCAAGAAAAGAATTCTAGAAATAGAAAAGAATGTTCAGAAATTCAAATGAAGTTGAAATTTGTAATCAGAGTCTTTGATTACCACAAATCACTTTCATACCCAAATTAGATATTGTAAGGGACCCGAAGCTAATAAGGTATTTCGCCGTAAAAAGGATTAAAATCAGGAAATAGGGCGTCTCGTGGCTATCCGAGAATTTCAATGTTTGAATCGAAGGTTCATACTGTCAGACTTATTTGATCTTATCAATTGTTATAATTTTTCTCGAATAAATATGAATTTTCTAGGATAGTATTAAAGATCTTATCGAAAACTTACAGCAGCTTGCCAAACAAAGGCTAAAAGAAAAAAGAACAGGGGTATGACTGGCATAACATCTACGATTGGATTCAAAAAAGCATAGGCTTCGGGCAATTTGGCCAAGAAAAGACTACTCGGATAAAGGGCAGAATTAAGACAGATCAAACTAAAGATATTAAGCATAACAGACATTTTTTTCGTCGAGATAATTGCATTTTGATTGAGTTATTGATATAAGGAAAAATGAAGTAAAGTAAGGTAGACAAAAAATCCTTCTTTTTCCGCTCAATCAAAAATCCTCCGATTCTCAAAGGAGAATAGAAGAAATCATACTTTCATACAATATCTTAATTGAATTATATGTAATGATCAATAAATTCCATTGAATTAATTCTAGAGATACACATGCCAAAATCCTAGCACGAATCTATAATAGATTCTATAAAGAATAAAGATTTTCTATAGTTGGACTGGAATTGACGAACACTTAATACCAATATTATTCTTTAATAGTATAAGTATCCAATAAAAATAGAAATGGGGCGTAGCCAAGCGGTAAGGCAACGGGTTTTGGTCCCGCTATTCGGAGGTTCGAATCCTTCCGTCCCAGAGCATATCCATTGTATTCTAATACTTCTTTTTTGTTCAACAAGGTTCTGTTTCAAGGTTTGGATAGACTTTTTTTATTCTTCGCGGAATCATATCTGACTTTTTCACAAACCAAACTAAATCGAGTTCAAATGACATGCAAAAGTAACTGAACCCTTTTGTGACCCATAGAAAATGGGGCATAGATCACAGTTGGAAAAAGATTACTTAACCTCAGGTTAAAAAAATATGAAAATACATATAAAACGAGGAAGTGCTTAGCCTATAGGTATGTATGGTTATCCTATTTCAGTGACAATAGTGTTTCCATTTTTGTGAAAACTAAATTGCATCCCTAAAATATGAAAATTTAAATATTTAACAATGATATTTCTTTTTATTGTTCGATCTATTTAGCTTATTTGCTTTGCATCATTGACAATTCCATTTGAAAAGAAAGAGAGATCTTGCTTTTTTATGATAATAAAAAGGAGTAAAACTTGACTCAAAGAATGATGTAGAAGTAGAAAACTTTTTCAACTATCAAGATTTGTAATGATTCCTTCTAGGTTGGGAAGTTGAAAATGGTCAGTCTATCTTATTGAGTCACTTGAAGAGGCAGAGTCAAATAGAATTTATTTATTTATTTTATTTGTGCGATTTCTGTTAGTTATGTTATTTCTATATTTGGATTTCTTAATATTTCTGTTAGATATTTTTTTGAGATAGAGATTTATAGAAAAATGTTATATTCAGACAAAAAAAGACGGCATTTTGCTAAAATTTATTCAGAAAAATCTTTATTATCTGTGTAGATATTCTCTATTAAATATAAATAACTATGTCTCTGTACCGACTGAACCAATGACTATTCATGATTCCATAATTGAATCAATTCCATACTGGTTCCAAATTAGAGGAATGTTATGGTAAAACTTCGTTTAAAACGATGTGGTAGAAAGCAACGTGCGACTTGAAGGACATGATCCGGTGTGGATTCTTATTGTTACATCCACCATTTTATATAGGAATGAAGGTGCTCTTGGCTCGACGTCGTTTGTTCTATTCTACTAGAACCCTTCTTTTTTTATTGGGTTCTAATGTAAATAGTTCATGATGGAGCTCGAGTAGAAAGTATTTATTAATTTCTCAGGGGCAACGATCTAGGGTTAATGCCAATTAATAAATTGGAACAACTTCGTAAGTATATCTTCGATATAGAAATCGAAAGGATTCCATTCCAACAAATTTTCAAAATTGTTGGAACGGCTAAAACTTTTTCGATCGACAGTGTATCGCGCATGAATCAACCTCGGTATGATTCTTTGATAGAAAGAAATCCCAAAAGGGGTATGTTGCTACCATTTTGAAAGGATTAAGAAGCACCGAAGTAATGTCTAAACCCAATGATTTAAAACAAAAATAAAGGATCCCAGAACAAGGAAACACCACTTCAATTGTCTCACGGATCCGAATAAAGAATCCAAATAAATTTTAAACGAGACAAAAACGGTGGGTTAAAGACCACTCAATAAAAAAATATCTTAAAAATCTTTAATATATTTGAGAATTATTATTATTATATTATTGAACTTGAGTTATGAGTACAAATGATTTTTTTTCAGCAACGCAGCTAAATAAAAATGACTATGAGTTAAATTGAAATTTGAAATTATATTATAGAATAATTCATTTTACAGATTTTCTATTTATTCTAATTCTAATTTTATCCATAGACAAAACATCATTTTTTCTCGAGCCGTACGAGGAGAAAACTTCCTATACGGTTCTAGGGGGGGGGGGTTCTTTTTCATCTACATCTATCCCGATGAGCCGTCTATCGAATCGTTGCAATTGATGTTCGATCCCGAAGAGAAGGAAGAGATCTTCAGAAAGTGGGTTTTTATGATCCGATCAAGAATCAAACTTATTTAAACGTTCCCGCTATTCTCTATTTCCTTGAAAAAGGTGCTCAACCTACAGGAACTGTTCAGGATATTTTAAAAAAGGCAGAGGTTTTGCCCTAATCAAATGAAATTCAATTAAATTAAGGAAATAAAAAATAAGGGTAGGATAATGATTTCTATATCATTTTGGATATCTTTTCTATACTATGTTTTTTTATTTCCTTCTTTTCTTCTTCTATTCGTATCTAGTTATCATTGTTTTTATAGAATCCTTTTTGATAGAATCTTTTTTGATAGAATCCTTTTCTAAGGAAACCCTTATTTGATTCATCCTCACAAAATAGAACTATTTTGGCATTACCTGCAATTGGATGGTTTTCATTCGACCTCTAATATCAAGTAAGAAACAAGGAATCGAAGTTCTTTATTCTATATGGATTCAATACACTCTTGATTGCATAAATACTTTTTCTACTTCTTCTTTGTTTATTCTCCATCTAAACTAAAATTTTTAGTATATATGTATATGCAGTGCCAATCCAACACAAGTCCCTTTTTTACTATTCTTTCAATTTAAGTTCTTGTTTTTTTTTTCCATCGTATTCCTTTCTTAACGTTTATATTGACAACATTGTATCGAACAAATATAATTCATCGTGATAAGCAGTTCTATTTATTTCCGTCCCATAGGTTTTCTTTTTTACCTGTTGATTCAAATGATGGGTTCGTTGGATTTGATACCCGGATTTTTGATTGAAAAAGTGTATAACATAGAAATAGGGGATGGTCTAGCATTTTTTACATTTCTTTATTTATTTTGATCGGGAATTTTTTTTCATCTAATTTAGTCATTTTTATGTTCCAAATAGATTAGAAATTTTTTTCTATTTTTTATTTCGTAGATTAATGCTTTGATTTAATAATTTTTTTTTATTCTGATTGTATCTACATACCCCTTTTTCTATTTGGGTTGCTAACTCAACGGTAGAGTACTCGGCTTTTAAGTGCGGCTAGGATCTTTTACACATTTAGATGAAGCGAGGGATTCGTCCATACCATCGGTAAAGTTTGGAAGACCACGACTGATCCTGAAAGGGAATGAATGGAAAAAATAGCATGTCGTATCAATTAAGAGTTTTGAGAATATTTTATTCTTTCCGGCTCGGTACAAAGCCTTCTTTAATTTATTGAAAGGTAGGAAACTAAAGTCAATTTCAAGTTGGGTCGAATTAATAAATGGATAGGGCCCCAAAGCTTCAATTCATTTCATTTTTTTTTAGGGAAAGAAAAAGCAACGAGCTTCCGTTCTTAATTTGAACGATTACCCGATCTAATTAGACGTTAAAAAAATATTAGTGCCCAATACGGGAAGGCTTTCTCCCAGGAATGTATTCCTGATTTTTTAATGAATCCTAAATATTATCATTCTCCATTTCATAATGGAAACGTATGTGTATAAGAAACAGTATATTGATAAAAAATTTCCAAAATCAAAAGAGCGATTAGGTTGAAAAAAGTAAAGGATTTCTAATCATCTTGTTATCCTATAATGAAAACGAACA
>JARVZY010000793.1:0-31147 GCA_030686995.1 Artemisia argyi | reverse complement strand
AGCACAACAGAAAAGGTTTACGCTTTTTGTTCCTTGTGATTATCAGTTAGCTGACAAGAATTGTAAGACCAACAACAAGCTCTGCAAACCCTCAACCCAAATAATTAAAACAATCAAGCCCAAGACCAATCCATCACAAACCCTAACCTTTAGCTATTTAAGACTAACTAATCCCACTCACTTTACCCTAATTTTCACTACTACAAATAACAAATGGCGGTGGGTGTTCTTGCTTTACAAGGCTCATTCAACGAACACATCGCCGGTAACTTCCGATTATTCTTTTTACGTATAAATATTCAATTGTTTTAACTTACTCTGTGTGTGTTTGTGTTGCAGCATTAAGGAGGATTGGAGTTAAGGGGGTGGAAATAAGGAAAGCGGAACAGTTGGAGAATGTGACGTCAATTATTATTCCTGGCGGTGAGAGTACTACTATGGCTAAGCTTGCTGAGCTGCATAATCTTGTGAGTTTTTTTTTTTTTTTTTTTTTTTTTTTTTTTTTTTTTTTTTTTTTTTTTTTTAATGCATACATGATCCTGCTTTTTGGTAATATTAGTTATGGGACTTTACCAATGGGCCTTTGGTCCAGTGGTATTGGCCTTTGGTCCAGTGGAGTATATTGATAAATAAATCTATCATAGGAAGATTTTTACATATGTATATGACAAGAATTAACATGAGTCGGTGCATGGAAGGAGAGAGTCATGGATATCAAGTTTTGTAATGACTAGATATCTAACCTTTATCACACAACTAATAACTATATTAACCTACTCGTGACACTCAAACAATAGAAGAATAAAGATGAAGAGAAGTGGCGTGAAAAACTTAAGTCGAATGATTATATTAAACCTTGAGAGAACAAAGATAAAACACACACACTACACACTCTCACCTTTACACTAGAATGAGGCACACATGTTTTGAGGGTGAGAGTGTGTCTATATAGCAACATGTGCCACTCCGTAAAAGGCTTTAGGATGGGCTTGGTGGGCTTTGTGTTCGATAAGCTTGCGCTTGTTTAGAGAGATCATCATAAATGATTGAAGTGTGTCGTTCAAGGTACATAAAATATTCAGCCAGAGCTGCTCCTGTATAAGGAGAGAGGTATTGTAATGTAGCAGGGGAATCCGACATTTCGGCTACCACAATAGTATATTCCATCGCACCCCTTTCCTGGAAAGTAGTTACTACCTGAGCCACAGAAGAAGCTTTTTGACCAATAGCTACATAAACGCATATTACATTTTGGCCTTGTTGATTTAGGACTTGGACTATTACACATTACATGGACATTTCTATTACATGTTACTAAAGTCCAACACAAAGCCTTCTTGATCTACTCTGTTTCATACAAATGACACACATGATACAACATCACTTCAATATAATTTTAATGCTAACAAGTTTTGCTTTTTTACTTGCTTTTTTGTTACATAGTTTCCATATCTCTAATTTTAATTGATGATCTCCTTGTAGTTTCCTGCTCTGCGTGAGTTTGTAAAAATGGGAAAACCTGTTTGGGGAACATGTGCTGGTCTCATCTTCTTGGCAAACAAAGCAACTGGTGAGGTTTTATTTCCCTGCAGTTTTTTTGTCAAACTGTAAATATAGATACATTTTGTTTGGGTTTGAACCTATATATATCGAGAATATAGTATTAGATTGTGGGCCTGTTTGGCAAGAGCTTTTTGAGGAGCTGTTAGCTTTTTGTTACAAAAATAATCTCTTTTAAAATAAGTAGCTCCGTTTGGATACATCAACTTCAAGCTTTTATTTTAAACAAATAGCTCATAAATGAAAAGCTGATTCATGAAGCTTTTTAAAAATATTGGAGCTGTTAAAACTTTAAATTACTGATATACCCTCTAAACATTTATTTACAATTATAAATATGTCATTTTACATCTTATAATTACATTTAACAACTAACTTACCAAACACTTTTATTGAAAATAAGATACAGTTTGTAGCTCATATTAACAGTTTTGCAGTTTACAGCTTACAGTTAACAGCTTATAGTATACAGCTTACAACTAGTTTTGCCAAACATACCCTGTATAGAGATGGCAAGATGGACGGGTCCGGTGTCTTCGTTTTTTACTACACTTGTATAATTAGTTTATGTGTTAAATACTGGTTACAAAAGCAATAGTATTACAACGACATTCTAAATCTTTGAACAAGATGATTTAAGGGGTTATATGCAGTAAAAATAGATTTTGGGCGACTTTGAGCCTTTCCTGTATCCCATTTAGCTAAAATTTGCTTTGACCACTCTTAGATAAAACCAACCGAAACAACCCATTCGGAATCGTGGTAAATAGGTTGAAACCGACCCATGTATTATGTACTGTTAAAGCCAATAAAAAGATGATTGTCAGAACATGCTATCAGCTTCCAAAATGGGTTATTATACAAAGAACTCACTAAAGCTTGCGCGAAATTTTTTCCTAAGTCACTAAAGTTTCAAAGTTGTCATCGAGGTTACTAAACTTATGAAAGTTGTCATCGAGGTTACTGACCTTATAAAAGTTGTCCTCTAGGTTACTAGGTTACTGAACTTGTAAAGACATGGCATTTATATTACTTAACATATCAAAAAAATAAACGTAAAAATGACTTAAATTATAGACGTGTTAGCTTTTTATACTTTAGTAACCTAGATGACAACTTTGAAACTTTAGTGACTTAGGACAAATTTCGCGCAAACTTTAGTGACTTCTTTGTATAATAAACCCTTCCAAAATCAAAATGAATTTGTTGATATTCCTCATCCATGATCCCTTTTTTTGAACTGTACCACCATCTTATTTCAGGACAGAAAGAAGGAGGCCAGGAGCTTGTCGGAGGGCTTGATTGTACCGTTCATCGTAATTTCTTTGGCAGTCAGGCAAGTCCCAGCTTTTAGCATCTTTAAGTTGGTAATTAAATAAGAAGCCAGACTGAAAATGCACTTCTTCATAATTAAAAATCCTAATGTAGTTGGAATGTGTTTGATATTTTTTATCGCTAAGCTATTGGCTGATAGATTGTTTATTTACTTTTATATTCGTCATACAGATTCAGAGCTTTGAAGCCGAGCTTCCTGTACCAGATCTTGCTGCTACGGAAGGGGGCCCTCCAAGTTTTCGTGCTGTTTTTATTCGTGCTCCTGCAATTCTTGAAGTGGGACCAGATGTTGAAGTGCTGGCTTCCATTTCTGTTCAATCAAGTAAAATAGCAGATCCATCATCTCAAGAGGTTAGCCCGTCTTCTTTCTTTTCTCTATATAATTTAAATTTCACTTATTAATTTCGGTCCTCCTATCAATAAATGCCGGTTGTTAAAAAAAATACATCAGTCTTCTTATGATACATGGCACAATCTCATGCATACATCACCTTTGGTCAAATTGTGGGCACATCTATCTGTATAATATTTAGTCAATCCAGTATAGAATGTGATTGACATTCAAGTTCATTGCATATACTCGTTAGATGAGTAACTAGTTATTTTGGGTGTAGGAAATCGTTACTTATTGGCAAAAAGGCCTGATAGAAAGAAAAAAATCATGGATTCTTTGTGAAGAGACATGTTTAAAAAAAAATTATACAAAACTGATTACATATTCAATACCCATGTATTTCTGTTTCACTGTTTTAGTAGAGAAGAAGTGGCTATTTCGACCCACTTACATGCAAATGGGTCAGTTTGAGTTATGTTTTCCTCAATCAGGTCAAATAAAAACATCTGGCTAAAAGGGACATGAGTCAAATGGATTAAAAATCGCATGAAAGTCTATTTACCTTTTCCGTACATACGACCTCTTTCAGCATTGTACTCAATCTATTTTTAATCATCGTTATTGCATTATGTCATGAACATATTAAAACTGGGCTGTTAGTGTTAACAGATCAATCCCGTTTTGCCAAAAATAGGCTACAAAATTCTTTCAGCAGTTTTCACAAGAACTATCTTCAGTATGCAATAGAACTCCGAGTACAATAGTTTGGATAGTCTATGACTTCACATGCTAAAGCATGTTACTTTGACCGTAAAGAAACTACACCTTTTGTTATCTTTGAATGAAGGAATTAAGAGAAGATACTTCGTAATATAAATAGATTGTTTTTGTGCAACCCTTTTACGTTACATACAATTTTGGCTTACTCTTTAAAGTTTAAGCATCAATTTAATATGCCATTTGTGCTTTGTTTTCATTGTTTAGGAGAGTGCTGAATCTGATGGCAAAGTGATTGTAGCTGTGAAGCAGGGCAATTTACTAGCAACTGCATTTCATCCTGAATTGACAATCGACTCTCGATGGTATTTTGTATTTCCTGTTCTATTTTCTTTATACACTGAGATGCGAGAAATTGGATGGGTTTGTTACAGATATTTACCTGAACTTTTTTTTTTCTTTTCTCATTTTTTTTATATAGATAGCAGTTTGAGAAATAAATATGATTATAAAACCTATAGCTTTTACAATGATAATATAGTGTTTTGAATAACAGATTTAGAAGGTTGTATGCAATAAAGTACACTTTCGGCTAATTTCAACCCATTTGACCCGTGAAATATACAACTTTACCCATATCGATTCATACATAAGTTAATGTGTCGATTCTAATGTATAAAATAGAAATGGAAAAGAAAGTGATGATGTATCTATTTCTTTTACAGGCATAGTTACTTCATGAAAATGTCGTCTACCAACAGTGAAATAGTGTCGATAGCGAGTAGCAGCAGCAGTAGCAGCAACAACTTATATGAAAATCAAGAAAGCTACTTGTACAACAAACAAGCCAAAACCGACCTTCCTATATACCAGTAGGAGCAGATTTCATCAACATATAAGTGACTGATTCTTTGAGTCATTTGGAATGATCCCTGACAGGGTGTCTTTGCAACTTACAACATTTGGTTCATGTTTACTTTTTTTAACGGACCCTTTAGAATCATTATATTTATTGTCATTTCCGAAGATCTTTGGTTTTGCTGATATATTTTTTGAATAAATATGCACTTAAACTTGTCTTTATTGGGGCTGAACAAGTGATCTCTTGGTTTGTTAATTGCTGTTTGGTTGTTCAAGCTTAGTGCTGCGGTTCGAAACTGACATTTTGTGACCATATGTTTGTATTGTTTTAGCCTCACACCACTCATATCTTTTTCTTCTGAATGCCCTTGGGTTAAAATTTTGTTAACTCATAAATCACTTGACAATATGTCTTAAACAAGCCCTTTGCTTGTAAAATTCTATGACTGGCCAACTGACACCGGTTTTGGTTTAAGCAAATTGACCGGCTTCTCTTTACAGTACGAATCGAATCTTAAAAGTTGGTTCGAGTTTTCTAAAACCATTCTATTACCATTTACCTTCATAATTCTATGAAGGCCTATTACATAGGTTTGGCTAATTTCTTAAGTTGTTCACAACTTGAATGTAAAATATAATTCATCAACTGTTTCTCTAAATTTTTTTAGTAGAATGGTCATTTGACTTAAGACATACTTACTAAAATGATCAAAGATATGTTGACTTTGCTAATTTTGTACAAGCACCCTAAAGCAGGCGTATTAAAAAATAAAATTAATTACACCTCTAAAATTCCATAATTAGAGCAAATGTACAAGCACGTCAATGCATTTTTTTTCTTCTAAAAGTCAAATAAGGCTCATTTAAGGTGCTCTTTATGTTATTTTTGTAAGGTGTTTAATGAGGAGGCTCCTCTTTGGGTTATTTTAGTAAAGGCATACATATAATTCATTCATATGTTACGCTCCTCATCAATGTATACGCTCCTCTTCATTCAAATGAGTCTTCTCCAACACTATTTTTATTCAAATTCACCTATTTTTGTAAAGGATTAAATAGCATTCATATTTTTCAATGCTAATCAACCGGATCATTAATTGAAAACGCGTTTGGTAATCACTTTTCAGTTTCAATTCGGATCCAATTGAGTTATTTTTGTAAAGGAATTATAGCATTCATGGTGATGTATTTGGTTTTGATCTCTAATTGCTCCCTGCCGTTTTGGTTTCATCTATTTTGGGTATAGATGACAACATTCCAACTCATGTAAGTGTCTTAATTTGACTTTTTCTTCACGAGGAAAAATCCAGTTTCTTGTATAAGAAAGTAGATTAAAGGAACTCATTTTCGATAAAACAGGGTTTGTCGAAATTGGAACTTGGATACTTTATCGAAATTGGAAGTTTGCATTTTATCGCAAATTCATTTTCGATAAAATTATCGAAAATCATTTCCTATAAAACTATCGGAAATTGGCAAGCATAGTCCCTTATTGCAAATCAACAAGTTTTGTCATCTTTCGGATATTGGCAGATTCATCCCCTCGCCTTTGCAGCAGCTTTCTTGTACTTTCGGATTTGGCAGATTAGACCCTCGCACTTTACATAAACGTTCTCCAAGTTAAATAACTTTTATAAATTTGATTTGATCGTGATTTCTACATCACCAAAAGTAGCGTTAAAAAAGAAAGCCGAAGTAGCGTTAAAATAACATTGATAAATGCGGTTTTGATACTTTCTTATTACACTTAGCCTAAAAATCTGATATGTCATCTCAGTATACTCTTTTTTAACCATTACATACTTCAACAATCGTTATCTAAAGCGCTTGCGGATAGACTTAAACAGGTGGTGGGTTCGGTTATTTCAGATTCTCAGTCGGCATTTGTTAAAGGCAAATCTATTCTTGATGGTCCTCTCATTATCAACGAAGTGGCAGCTTGGTGTAAGAGGGTTAAGAAGCAGGCCTTCATGTTCAAAATCGATTTTGAAAAGGCTTATGACAACGTTAATTGGTCGTTTGTTATCGATATTATGGTAAAAATGGGATTCCCGGAGGTGTGGTGTATGTGGATTAAGGGGATATTGGGGTCGACTAGATCCTCAGTTCTTGTAAACGGATCTCCAACTTTTGAGTTTCAGTGTAGCAAAGGATTGAGACAGGGAGACCCGATTTCTCCCTTCTTATTCATTCTTGTAATGGAAGGTCTGTCTTGCATGATAGAGAAATCCCAAAGTGTTGGGACGCTGGCAGGTATTCATTTGCCATATGGGGGTGTTGTTCTTTCACATCTCTTTTACGCGGACGATGCGGTCATTCTTGGAGAGTGGTCGAAAACCAATATTTTGAATGTGGTTAGGATTTTGCGTTGTTTCCATATTTGCTCTGGCTTGAAGATTAACTTGGAGAAATCTAATATCTTCGGAATCGGAGTAAACTCAAGGGAGGTTGAAGAGGAGGCTAAGCTGATTGGGTGCAAAGTGGGGGCGTTCCCTTTTTGTTATCTTGGTCTAATGGTTGGGGCGAATATGAATCATGTGAACAGCTGGAGACCGGTGTACGAGATTTTTGAGAAGCGATTATCGAAATGGAAAGCTTCTTCCTTATCGATTGGGGGAAGATTAACGCTTATCAAGTCGGTGATGGAGTGTCTTCCAAATTATTACTTTTCTCTCTACAAAGCCCCTAGAAGAGTTATTGACGACCTTGAGTCGTATATCAGAAGATTTCTGTGGGGAGGGTCGTCTTCGAACAGGAAAATGCATTGGGTGGCCTGGGATAAAGCGGCTTTGCCTAAGGACAAGGGGGGTTTGGGTTTGTGTAAACTCCATACTACTAACTCGGCTCTTCTTGCTAAGTGGGGTTGGAGGTACAAGAACGAAAATAATAATCTTTGGAAGAAGGTTATAGAATCGATTCATGTAAGCAACAGGAATTGGGATTTCATCCCTGCTAACAGAAATAGTAGTGGTGTTTGGCGAGCTATAGTTAAATCTTTGTCTAACACTATGGTTAATGGAGTTCCTATTCGGAGTATGTTCAAAGGGATAGTAGGCGATGGAGCGGACATTGCGTTTTGGATTGATCCTTGGTTGTCGGATTTACCTCTTAAAGATTTGGCTCCCGACCTCTTTAAGTTGGAGAAATCTAAGAAATGTAAAGTGATGGAAAGGTTAACTGGCTCGGGGGTTTTTGCCTCGATCAACTGGAAGTGGAAGCGCCGTCCGAATGTGATTGAGGAACTATCTCAACTGGGTATGTTGAATAGGTTAATTGCTGATTCGTCTACTATTCTGTCTAGTCGGAGGGATAGGTGGACTTGGCTCGGTAACGTTGATGGGAAATTTTCTGTGGCAGAGGTAAAGAAATTTTTATTGTCCGGAATTGATGCTAGTAATAACTTCGTGCTGAACTGGTGTAAGTGGGTTCCCATTAAGTGCAATGTTTTTGCTTGGCGGGCTGCTCTTGGCGGGATTCCTACGACTGTGACTTTGTTGAAGAGGCATGTTCTGGTCGCGGATCTTGGTTGTCAGGTTTGTGGGCAAGGGGACGAGTCGATTGATCACCTATTTACTTCTTGTCTGGTGGCCGCGGTTCTTTGGCAAGGAATTAGTCAGTGGTGCAAAGTGCCTAATATTTATGCATTTTCTTTTGGCGATCTGCTAGATCTTCACAATTTCGTGGGGTTAAAGGGTCTCGCTAAAGAGGTGTTCCAAGGCATTGTCATGATCGGTTGCTGGTCCCTCTGGAAGGCGAGGAACGCGCTTAGGTTCTCTAACAAGAAGGTGCGGGCTATAGACATCTTGACTGAGGTTAAGGCGTTAGGTTTTTTATGGTTTTCAAATAGAGGCAGATTCAAAAATTTATCCTGGGAAAGTTGGTGTAATTTTAATTTCATGTAATTTGTAGTTCGGTTTCGGGGTCCCTGATTTTGGGGTCGCCCGTGTTGTTTTTCTAATGAAATTCACTGTTCAAAAAAAAAAAACAATTTAATTAGAGCATTAGTTGGGATGCTTAACTCCTATACCTAATAATATAGCTAAACATATCTGTCAGCATCCTATTGGGCGGGGACCCATATCTTCACAAACCAATCATTTATTGTCACATCTATTAGGCACACAATTAATCACATATTTTAAGCCTTCCAATAATTTTCCATTTAATTATGATGTTGGCCTCACCGACTTTTCCTCTTTTTGATAATTGCGTACACCTTTTAATCTCAATTATCAATACTATCTTACCGAGATTAGAATCATAACAAATATTAAAAGACTTAAAAGTTGGAAATGATTCTAAACATAGAATTGTCATTACTAAAAGAGTAAATTACATAAATGGTCCCTGTGGTTTGTCAAAAATTTCACCTATCGTCCCTCAAATTTAAAAGTTGCATATATGGTCCCTTTCGCCTTCAAAGAATAACATGAATGGTCCCTATAGGTGAAATTTTCGCCTCCAAAAAATAACATGAATGGTCCCTATAGGGACCATTCATGTTATTTTTTGGAGGCGAAAGGGACAATATATGCAACTTTTAAGTTTGAGGGACGATAGGTGAAATTTTCGACAAACCACAGGGACTATTTATGTAATTTACTCTTACTAAAACAACCAATAACTTTCCTAAATTAGAAAGTTCCACCCACATTTGCGTTGGACTTTTGTGTACATTTGAGCTGGAATCTTGTAGTCCCACTAATCCACCAAGCACGTAACCTGTTTTTGCTAATCATAATTTGTCAATACTTGTACATCAGCTGGTAAAGAATAACATTGACGTGTGTATAAATGTTCGGCTCAAATTATTAAATAAAACAAATCAAAAAGGTTAAGATTATTTTAACCTAACATTATGTTGAGAAACATAACATGTTTAGCTTTACTACCCAAGCAAAGATTAATAATACAATGAACCACAATCCACAAATAGACAATACGTAAAAACTGGCTTGGATCATTTGGTGTTCAACTGAATGACGAAGCTAGAAAAAAATTTGGACAGCTATAAATTATACCAAAATTACACCGTACTAATACTAATGTTACGAGCATAAGCATTCACGAATAAATACATAGGTTTTGAAACCCACCACCTTTAGTGGATTTTTAGAAAATGCTTAGTTTTAAGGGCTCAATTCTCATTTTCAATTACGAAACTCATTAACCAGATAATTACAATGGAAATGAGACTCATTCCCTAATATCATATTCTCAAACCAAACGCTCCCAAAATTTATGTAAAACGCTGTTTGCGTAATCGAACAAAATTTCTATAAAAAAGTAAGAAATTTTAAACTACCTTTTTTTAAACAAAATGTTTGTAGAAAATAAAGAAATAGATATTTCGGTATAACAGCGTTCTTTATATTAAAAATAGGGTTTTGCTAACCTCTGCCAAGTGAGAATGTGTTAATCTATTTATGAAAAAAATATTTTAATTTATTTAAGTGAAAATTATATTCAAATATAGTAATTTACAAGTTTATTTAATGTGTATTTAATGCATTTTTTAGTTAATTAAAAAATTTGTGTTCATTAGACTACTAGGCAAGGTGGTGGTGGTTTCACCAATTTGCCCCACCTCACGCATGATAGCCCTTGCCCTCTGTGACAACCGGCAGTTTAGGGAGCTATTTTAAAAAAAAACCCGCATTACAATTTAAGTTCGTTTATAATTTTTATTTGAAATTTTCATTTCACAACGAACTTGTAAGACCTATTTTATGGATATTTTAATTAATTATGTTATGGAATTCGTGAATTATGTTCATAATTCATTATTGATTAAATGCTCGGTGATGTATACTTGAATTCTAACTTGGTACTACGTTGACTCTGGCACTAGGATTACCTAACAAAAGTTTTATGATTCGTCTTAACGAGTCCGACTATATTTTAATTATTTTCGAGATGGTTTCGAGAGGTATTGAAGTTTTAAAATGAGTTTGGGTTCGGGCCACATGTTTTTACATTTACCCGCGTTACCCGCTCCACACCATAGTAATATTATTATTACTATTATTATTATTATTATTATTATTATTATTATTATTATTATTATTATTATTATTATTATTATTATTATTATTATTATTATTATTATTATTATTATTAACTTTAAATAAAAAAATATATATATACTAAAAGGGTGTGTTTGGTCCGGTTTACCCACCCACACACACAAACCCACTCACAATTTTCCATCTCTCTCATCTCATCTTCTTCTTCCCCATCTCAACCCTAGCCGCCGCCCCTTTGGCCGGCCACCACCATCACACCGCCACTCCCACACCAAAAATAACACCACCACTTTAACCCTCTCGTCGAGATCTTTCTTTTGAGCTATAACACGCGCCCTAACTCCCACATTAACACCAAATCCGAATCAAATAATCACAAGTTCATCACAACTTTCTTGTTATTTCTTGAGTATTCTTCGATTTAGTATTGTTTTGGAAGGTAGGTCGAGTTTTAACTCGATTTATGGGTTCGAATCATGACCAAGGGTCACGAGTTGATGAGAATCAAGTGGGTTTTCATTTAAAAACGTAATATGTTTATGGGTTTTGATGAAATCGCGTTTTCAAATGGTTTGGTATCCGGGGTTTAGCTTCTTTGTTGGTTCGAATGAACCGTAAGTCGAAGACTCACGGCTAGATGTGGGTACGAGCCATTTGGCTCGTTATATTTCTTGGTTCCTTGTTGGTTCATGTTTGGTGCTCGATTTGGATGTTGGGTCACGTTTGGTGATGTTTTTGGCTCGATGGAGCTTAACCGAGACCCTATGGTCTCGGTGTAATATTACCCCTTGGCTCGGTTGAGAGCCTTATGTAACTATTGGTCCGATTGGTTTGCTCCTTGGCTAGTTTGGTTACCGATGTGTTATTGTCATTGTTATTTGGAGTCGCGACCCAAAAGGGTGTTTGGTTGGCTCGTTTGAGCATTGCCGAGACCAAGGTGGTCCTTGGTCGAGTCCTCCTTGACTCGTAATTTCAGCCAGTGGGTCACTTGGCTCGGGTTTTGGCATGGTAAACCGACCCGGACATTAACTTGGTTAATGTTATTTTTTTTTCTTGTAATAATTGTGAACTTAATTTTGGTATTGTTGTGGTATTTCATTTCGGGCGAATACTTTTGGTTGGGTCGAGACCATTGTGGTCTTGACATTGGTTATGATTATTGGTAATTGAGGAGTTGTTGACGAAAGAGTTATTGGGGACCGATTGTGAGACGGTCGTTAGATTGACGGAGATAGGTTAGTCGGGTGCCGTAGTCGGACCCTCATGTTGTTGCCCGTGGTTGAGATTGTGATTGGAGGGAGATTGGTTATTTTATGACTTTTGCTTATTATTGGACTTGGACAATGAGCCGAGAGTCATGACTCGGACATATGACCATTTCGTATAACTCAATAACTATTAAAATTGAAACGAGAATAATAAAACTCGTAATAATAATTATTGATAATATGAACGTTTATATGAAAGTATATACGTGAATAACGTATATATAACTATATAAGCGCGTATATTAATAATAATAATAATCACGAGTCGTATTATAAATAATACAATTAGATATATATTAGGCTACGAAAGTGGCGTAATATTGTTGAACGTATTATTATTATAAAAATTGTGTTATAAAACGGGAAACTCCCGACAATTATGAAACGTTTAATAAAATGTCATTTCGGATGTATAACGGATAAACTTATTGAGTTAGGCGAAATTGTTGTCACTCGAGTCCAGGTAAGTTATTATTTGCGACGTTCGTGTTGTCACGGATATATGACGACTAATATAGACGTTTTCTATAATTAAATAACCACTTAACCGTAAGGTTGAGCCGGGTTGTTTGGTTATATGAAATGAATATATTAGTGGGCATCATATCCTACGACGCCCATAGGTTGTAGTATGTGTAAAGTGTAATAGATTGCGAGTGTATATATCGGGAAATCTGGCCAATTTGACGATATATATGAGAAATTTATTAAACTATGATATATACTATATAGTAATTATGTGCTATGTGCTTTAGGTTGGGTGTAATCTTGGAACGGTATGTTACGTAAATAAATATGAGGATTATCAAATCGACGGATTTGGCAAACTTTGGCGATTTATTTAAATGATATATTCGGCTAATATTAGATCTATAGTTTATTTATCTTTCTATGTGTGATCTTTTTGGTTTGTTTTGAGTCGACCCACCACCCGTATGGATACCAAACGCAAATACACCAAACTAATACGACATGGATTTTCGGAAATAAAGCGGATTCTCGTCCGGGTTTGGGAATATTATATATATTTGAGGAAATGATTTCTGAAAAAGTTAATATTGTTAGGTCGTGCCAAGTCCGTAGTTGCTGTTTCGTGAGTTATCATACATCTTATTTCTACCTACCTCGTCTTGCTATTTTCTGGACTTGAGGTGAGTCATAGCCCCACTTTTTACTCTTGAACTATGTTTTCAATGATTGGGGTGAGAAACGTGCAAATCATTTTACGTGGACTATTATCGCTTTTATATTCTTTCTAAACTTGCTATGCGTATGGACTAGGATCTATTGTCAGCTTTAGTCACATATAGGTTGTGTGTACTATTCAAGGTTGGCTTAATTGGTTATTTGGAATTGTCAGCTTTAGTCGCATATATGTTGTGTGTACTATTCAAGGTTGACTTATTTAGATACTGTAGCGTGCACCTATAGGTTATTAATACTTCGGAGGTTATCCGAGTATTTATTGGTATTGCGGGGGTTACCCGAATATCTATGTTATTGCGGAAGGGTATCCGTGTGTTATGTTGAGAGCGGAGGGTATCCACAGGCTTTTAGCGAATCCTTAGTCTAGCTAGCAAGCGTTTTGCGTATATGTCCACTATATTATTAGTTGAATTTAAACCTATGATCTCACCAGCGAAAGCTGACTTTTAGCACGTTTTCTCAAGTAATTAAGTGTTGAGGTGCATGCTTGGATTGGAAGGCTCGGCTAAGGCACTCATGGATCTATTTTTCTAAACTCTGATAATTAAATTTGGACCTATTGTTATTTTATTTTGGGCCTGACTCTGAATGATGTTGGGATAAATGTAAACCTTAAAACCCCGTTTTGGTTGTGTTTTTATTATGTTTACTTTATCTCGTTCTATATTGTCTTGTGTTGGATACCAATCCCCGTAGCACCCCGAAAGCTTGTTGAGTCTTCCGCTGTATCAAATTTTGGGGGTGTTACAGATTGGTATCAGAGCCAGGTTATAGAGAACTAGGTAAATAAACGCCTAAACTATAACCGTATTTTTATAGAAAATGATCCTTGACTACCGCCCGCCAGCCCGCCAAGCCGAAGCATCTTCTATTATTTGAGGTATTATGAGATATTTGAGACGATTTGAGGTTTATGGATTTTAGTAATAAGATGGCGTTCTCGAGGATTTATATGGTCTATATGTTTTATAAACATTTTAGTAATGCGGTGTTTGAAATTCTTTTATTAAGATTATATATGGAATTATTTGATGAGTATATTTGGTACGGTTTTATGAGTTGTGATTTAAGTTGTTTTGAAACGCTTACACATACCCTACGCCGTTGTCACAGACTATGGCCTCCCATATGCCCGATGTCGTCGAGGACATTCTTACTGCACCAGTTTTACCTGCACAGTTCACTATGGCATCTGACGACCCTTACCAGATGGCCATGTCTTCAGCTACTGTATCACAGGCAGCTTCTACTTCAGCACTACCTGCTGCATCTACGCAGGGACCCTCATCTTCTCTAGGGCTCCCTGGTACATCGAGGCAGCTTACTCTTCATCAGGCTTTGGCTCGTGTGGCACCACGCTTTGCCCACCGAGCTACGGCACGCATGTCGGTACGCCCTACTCCATCACCTTTACAGATTGATGCTCATTCTCTTCTGTCTGAGGCGCCACCCACATCATTGCGTCGTCGTCCTAGATCACCTACTACATCTTCACATGGTTCACCTAGTAGGAGACGACGAGTGATGAGGTACTCTTCCGATGAGGAGGAGGAGGAGTACGAGGGTGAGGATGAGGCTGATGACCCTGAACGGGAGGATGACCCTCAGGAAGCTGAGCATGGTGATGATGATGACCCTGAGGAGGAGGATGACCCTCAGGAGGATGAGATGCCTGATGATGACGATGAGTTAGCACCACCAGCTCAGGCTGAGGAGCCTGATTCACCTGTACACCCGATTGAGCCTGATTCACCTGATCATCCGTTCCTATTTGAGTTGCCACCTGGTAGTCCCGTGGAGTCGGATGCATCTTCTGAGGTTTCTGCTGAGCATGCAGAGTTAGGTGAGATTGGCAGGTTGTGGGCTCAGATTACGGCTCTTGGTGAGAGAGTTACTCATATGTCTGAGCGGATTGATAGAGTGACTGTTGAGTTTATTGGACAGTTGAGGGTTGATATGGTTATGGCTGAGAGAAGGGTTACCGAGATGAGGAGAGTTTTGATGGAGGTTCATGAGCATATCGATAGTATTCAGCGAGGGTTTATTACTGCTCGTGAGGCCGACCGCAAGCTTTGGTAAAGGAATGCCGAGCTAGAGAAGGAGGTGGCTGACCTCAAGAGAGACCGAGACACCCATAGCGTGGAGTTAGGATCGTTATGGAGGGATCTTGATGGCTTGAGGCAGGAGTTGAGGATTCTCCGTCAGCCACGTGACTAGTTGTTTGAGTTATATTATCTTGTTGCTTTCTTAATCGAGGAGTGTTCGGTTAGAAAGGCTATTTATCATATTTTGATGTATTTTGTTCGGTATTCGTCTCTTTTGGAACGATTAGTATGTTTTGTGTTATCCGTTAGTTGGAACGATGTTAGATCGCTATTGTATGGTTGATGGTTATTAGTATATGGTATCATGTGATTTTGGGTGTTATGGAAATTGAGTCCTTATTCGCTTATTTGTTGTTACGTGGTGTGTTGTTGCTATTTTTCCATGACTTGATTCGTTGAGATGTTTTGTTGAGCATATCGATAAGTTCTATTGGAGACTCATGAACTTGTGGGATGTTACAGATCAATGGCACCCCGTCGAAACCCTATTAGGTCTACCAGAACTGGTCCTGCTGTGACTACTCCTGCTCGTCGAGGTCGTCGACCTACTCGAAATGTTGAAATCCCTACTCCTGACAACCTGGACACCACTAACCGTAACAACAGGAATCAAAATGTTGATGTTCAGGGAGACAATGATCATGTTCCACTTAATGCACCTACTGTGGATCAAGCAATGATCAACCAACTCGTGGAGCAAAGAGTTGCTGAACTACTCGCTGAGTCAAATCATTCCAACAATTCTGCTGGAACTTTTCCACCTGTTCGTGCTAATGGATGTCAATACAAGGAATTCAAGATTTGTGGACCCATTGAGTTTGGTGGAACTGAAGGAGTGGTTTACTTAGTCAGATGGATTGAGAAGACTGAGTCAGTGTTTAATGTCAGTGGTTGTGCGGAGAATGCGAAGGTAAAGTTTACTTCTTTTACTTTCAAGGATGAAGCGTTGACTTGGTGGAACAACTACCGAAATGCAGTTGGGAGTGATGTAGCGTATGCTATGACTTGGGAGCAATTTAAGTCCTTGCTGATTCAGACTTATTGCCCAAGGAATGAGGTCAAGAAGCTAGAGATTGAGTTTTGGAACAACAAAGTGAAAGGTAATGATATGGCGACTTACAATCGTCGTTACCAGGAGTTAGCCTTGTTGTGCCCTGATATGGTGAAAACTGAGACTCAAAAGATTGAGAGGTATACTGATGGGTTGCCTGTAGCTACGAGGAATGATGTAATTTCTGCTAGGCCTGCAAACATCCATGAAGCAAATACAATTGCTCAACAACTTATGGATTCGTTGGAATTAGAAGAAGCTGATAAGGAGAAGAATGGGAAGAGAAAGAGAGACCGTCACTCTAAGAGTAATGATCACCAAAGCAAGAGACAAGCTAAGGCTTATGCTATTGGGAATGGAGATAAGAAGAATCAGAACGGTGATGCACCCAAGTGTGATCGTTGCCATCAGCATCATACTGGATGGTGTAGTGTGAAATGCCATAATTGCTCAAAGAAAGGACACACAGCTAGGGATTGTAGAGCTCGACCTCTTGCTATGGTTCAAGCTGCTCCTGAGATAAGAAATAAGGCAGATGTTACTTGTTATGGGTGTGGAAAGAAGGGACACTATAGGAATGAGTGTAGAGAATCGCGGAACCGTGGAAATCAAGGCTCGGGTGGTAATGGGTACAATTATGGAAACCGGGGAGCTGGAGGAAACCGTGGACGACAAGATAATGGGGACCAACGTGTGGAAGCTGGAGCTGCTCAGGGAAGAGTGTATGCACTCGGGAACGAGAGAGGAGAAGATCCGAACGTCGTTACTGGTACGTTCCTTCTCAATAATCGTTATGCTTCCATACTATTTGATACTGGTGCCGATAGGAGTTTTGTGTCCACTACATTTGCACCCTTACTAGAGAAACCCCCGATGACCTTAGGAATTGGATATGATATTGAGTTAGCGAATGGAAACATAGAAATGATTAATACTATCATTCGCGGTTGTACGTTAAATTTCTTGAACCACCCTTTCAATATAGATCTTCTACCCGTCACGTTAGGAAGTTTTGATGTCATCGTTGGTATGGATTGGTTGTCGAAGTATCGTGCTCACATACTTTGCGACGAGAAGATCGTGCGTGTACCATACGGAAAGGAATTCCTAAATATATTAGGAGACCGAAAGGATTCTAGGAGCCCATCCCGATTAGTAGTGATTTCGTGCACTAAGTTACCGAAGCTAATGGAGAAGGGATGTTACCTTTTCTTAGCCCAAATTTCTGAGAAGGGAGAGACGAAGAAAAAGGAAAGGTGCATTGGAGATGTGCCTATAGTTCGTGATTTTCCTGATGTGTTTCCCGATGATTTGCCGGGAATTCCGCCGACTAGACAAGTGGAGTTTCAGATTGAGTTGATACCTGGTGCTGCACCTGTAGCACGAGCACCTTATCGTCTTGCACCTACCGAACTGGAAGAGTTGTCGAAACAATTGGCGGAGTTAGCCGAAAAAGGATTCATAAGACCAAGTTCTTCACCTTGGGGAGCCCCAGTCTTATTTGTGAAGAAGAAGGATGGATCGTTTCGTATGTGTATTGATTATAGAGAGTTGAATAAGTTAACGGTGAAGAATCGATACCCGTTACCTCGGATCGATGATTTGTTCGATCAACTTCAAGGATCGAGTGTGTATTCGAAGATCGATTTGAGATCGGGATATCATCAACTTCGAGTTCGCGAAGAAGACATTCCGAAAACGGCTTTCAGAACCCGTTACGGGCATTACGAGTTTCAGGTGATGCCGTTTGGGTTGACTAACGCACCAGCAATATTCATGGATCTCATGAATCGTGTGTGTAAGCCTTACTTAGATAAGTTTGTGATTGTATTCATCGATGACATTCTGATTTATTCAAAGAGTGAGAAAGAGCATGAGGAGCATTTAAGACTCATTTTGGAATTGCTCAGGAAGGAGAAACTCTATGCCAAGTTTTCGAAATGCGAATTTTGGATTCCGACGGTACAATTTTTGGGTCATGTGATTGATAGACAAGGAGTCCATGTGGATCCTGCTAAAATTGAGGCGATAAAAGATTGGGCTGCACCTACAACCCCAACCGAAGTTCGTCAATTTTTGGGTTTAGCTGGTTATTACCGAAGATTCATTGAGGGATTTTCGAAGATAGCTAAACCATTGACCAAATTGACCCAAAAGAGTGTTACGTATGAATGGGGAGATAAAGAAGAAGAAGCATTTCAATTGCTTAAGAAAATGTTGTGTAGTGCTCCTATCTTAGCGTTACCAGAAGGTAACGAGGATTTCATCGTCTATTGTGACGCCTCACATAAAGGTTTAGGAGCCGTGTTAATGCAACGAGAGAAAGTGATAGCTTATGCTTCCCGACAGCTCAAAAAGCATGAGAAAAACTACACTACCCATGATTTGGAGCTCGGTGCTGTGGTTTTTGCTTTAAGAATATGGAGACATTACTTGTACGGAACCAAGTGTGTTGTATTTACTGACCACAAAAGTCTACAACACATCTTGAATCAAAAAGAGCTCAACATGAGACAACGACGTTGGATCGAGTTGCTTAGCGATTATGATTGTGAAATTCGCTACCACCCTGGTAAAGCAAACATTGTTGCTGATGCTCTTAGTCGAAAGGAAAGAGTACCACCGTTACGAGTTAGGTCATTGGGAATGACTATCGTATCGCCATTACCGTCTCAAATACTCGAAGCTCAAACGGAAGCGTTGAAAGCAGAAAATAGATCTGCCGAGAACATATTTGGGATGCCTGATAATGAGAAAGGATTTGTTAAGCGTTCTGATGGATTATTATGTTTTGGAGATCGGATTTGGGTACCTTTATATAGAGAAATTCGAGAATTGATTATGCATGAGTCGCATAAGTCAAAGTACTCCATTCATCCTGGTTCCGATAAAATGTACCAGGATCTTAAGAAGTTCTATTGGTGGCCAAATATGAAGGCAGATATAGCATCGTACGTTAGTAAGTGCTTGACATGTGCTAAGGTTAAAGCTGAACACCAGAGACCATCAGGATTACTAACGCAACCAGAACTTCCAGTCTGGAAATGGGAGCGGATTACTACGGACTTCATTACCAAATTACCGAGGACAGCTAGCGGTTGTGACGCTATCTGGGTAATTGTGGATCGTTTGACAAAGTCTGCTCATTTCTTAGCTATTAGTGAAGATGATAGTGTGGATAAGCTTGCGAGGTTATATGTGAAGGAAATTATTTCGCGTCATGGAGTCCCGATATCTATTATTTCGGATCGTGATAGTCGTTTTACGTCAGCTTTGTGGCGATCACTTCAAACGGCTTTGGGGACGAGGCTTGATATGAGTACTGCATATCATCCCCAAACCGATGGTCAAAGTGAGAGGACCATTCAGACGTTAGAGGATATGCTTCGTGCATGCATCATAGACTTTGGTAAAGGCTGGGAGAAGTATTTACCCCTTGCGGAATTCTCCTATAATAATAGCTACCACACAAGTCTTAAGGCTGCACCATTCGAAGCTTTGTATGGCAGAAAGTGTCGTTCGCCTATTGGTTGGGCAGAAGTTGGAGATAGTCAACTTACAGGCCCTGAGCTTATTTTGGAAACTACAGAGAAAGTAACTCAGATTCGTGATCGGTTGAAAGCGGCTAGAGATAGGCAGAAGAGCTATGCCGATCAGAGACGTAAACCTTTAGAGTTCCAGGTTGGAGACAAAGTAATGCTGAAAGTCTCGCCTTGGAAAGGTGTAATACGTTTCGGGAAACGTGGTAAACTCAACCCACGCTACATTGGACCATTCTTGATCTTAGAAAGAATTGGGCCCGTGGCTTATAGGTTGGAATTACCATCCGAACTGAGTAAAGTTCACGACATGTTTCACGTGAGTAATTTGAAGAAATGTCTTTCTGATGAAATGCCCGTCATTCCAATGAGGGACATTCGTGTTGATGAGAAACTGAATTTCGTGGAGGAACCGATTGAGATTTTAGATCGTGAAGTTAAACGACTCAAGAGAAGTCGCATTCCGCTCGTCAAGGTTCGTTGGAATTCCCGACATGGACCAGAATTTACGTGGGAACGTGAGGACGAGTTCAGGAAGAGATATCCGAAGCTTTTCACTTCGTAGATAAAAATTTTTCCGAGTGAAACCCGGGACGGGTTTCCTTCTGAGACGGGGAGGATGTGACAACCGGCAGTTTAGGGAGCTATTTAAAAAAAACCCGCATTACAATTTAAGTTCGTTTATAATTTTTATTTGAAATTTTCATTTCACAATGAACTTGTAAGACCTATTTTATGGATATTTTAATTAATGACGTTATGGAATTCGTGAATTATGTTCATAATTCATTATTGATTAAATGCTCGGTGATGTATACTTGAATTCTCACTTGGTACTACGTTGACTCTGGCACTAGGATTACCTAACAAAAGTTTTATGATTCGTCTTAACGAGTCCGACTATATTTTAATTATTTTCGAGATGGTTTCGAGAGGTATTGAAGTTTTAAAATGAGTTCGGGTTCGGGCCACATGTTTTTACATTTACCCGCGTTACCCGCTCCACACCATAGTAATATTATTATTACTATTATTATTATTATTATTATTATTATTATTATTATTATTATTAATAACTTTAAATAAATAAATATATATATATATATACTAAAAGGGTGTGTTTGGTCCGGTTTACCCACCCACACACACAAACCCACTCACAATTTTCCATCTCTCTCATCTCATCTTCTTCTTCTCCATCTCAACCCTAGCCGCCGCCCCTTTGGCCGACCACCACCGTCACACCGCCACTCCCACACCAAAAATAACACCACCACTTTAACCCTCTCGTCGAGATCTTTCTTTTGAGCTATAACACGCGCCCTAACTCCCACATTAACACCAAATCCGAATCAAATAATCACAAGTTCATCACAACTTTCTTGTTATTTCTTGAGTATTCTTCGATTTAGTATTGTTTTGGAAGGTAGGTCGAGTTTTAACTCGATTTATGGGTTCGAATCGTGAC
Source organism: Artemisia argyi (assembly GCA_030686995.1). NCBI lineage: Eukaryota > Viridiplantae > Streptophyta > Magnoliopsida > Asterales > Asteraceae > Artemisia > Artemisia argyi. The sequence goes on along the minus strand of JARVZY010000793.1, from coordinate 9,677 downwards.
CAAGGGTCACGAGTTGATGAGAATCAAGTGGGTTTTCATTTAAAAACGTAATATGTTTATGGGTTTTGATGAAATCGCGTTTTCAAATGGTTTGGTATCCGGGGTTTAGCTTCTTTGTGGGTTCGAATGAACCGTGAGTCGAAGACTCACGGCTATATGTGGGTACGAGCCACTTGGCTCGTTATATTTCTTGGTTTTCGACCTTGGAATCCTTGTTGGTTCATGTTTGGTGCTCGATTTGGATGTTGGGTCACGTTTGGTGATGTTTTTGGCTCGATGGAGCTTAACCGAGACCCTATGGTCTCGGTGTAATATTACCCCTTGGCTCGGTTGAGAGCCTTATGTAACTATTGGTCCGATTGGTTTGATCCTTGGCTAGTTTGGTTACCGATGTGTTATTGTCATTGTTATTTGGAGTCGCGACCCAAAAGGGTGTTTGGTTGGCTCGTTTGAGCATTGCCGAGACCAAGGTGGTCCTTGGTCGAGTCCTCCTTGACTCGTAATTTCAGCCAGTGGGTCACTTGGCTCGGGTTTTGGCATGGTAAACCGACCCGTACATTAACTTGGTTAATGTTATTTTTTTTTTCTTGTAATAATTGTGAACTTAATTTTGGTATTGTTGTGGTATTTCATTTCGGCCGAATACTTTTGGTTGGGTCGAGACCATTGTGGTCTTGACATTGGTTATGATTATTGGTAATTGAGGAGTTGTTGACGAAAGAGTTATTGGGGACCGATTGTGAGACGGTCGTTAGATTGACGGAGATAGGTTAGTCGGGTGCCGTAGTCGGACCCTCATGTTGTAGCCCGTGGTTGAGATTGTGATTGGACGGAGATTGGTTATTTTATGACTTTTGCTTATTATTGGACTTGGACAATGAGCCGAGAGTCATGACTCGGACATATGACCATTTCGTATAACTCAATAACTATTAAAATTGAAACGAGAATAATGAAACTCGTAATAATAATTATTGATAATATGAACGTTTATATGAAAGTATATACGTGAATAACGTATATATAACTATATAAGCGCGTATATTAATAATAATAATAATCACGAGTCGTATTATAAATAATACAATTAGATATATATTAGGCTACGAAAGTGGCGTAATATTGTTGAACGTATTATTATTATAAAAATTGTGTTATAAAACGGGAAACTCCCGACAATTATGAAACGTTTAATAAAATGTCATTTCGGATGTATAACGGATAAACTTATTGAGTTAGGCGAAATTGTTGTCACTCGAGTCCAGGTAAGTTATTATTTGCGACGTTCGTGTTGTCACGGATATATGACGACTAATATAGACGTTTTCTATAATTAAATAACCACTTAACCGTAAGGTTGAGCCGGGTTGTTTGGTTATATGAAATGAATATATTAGTGGGCATCGTATCCTACGACGCCCATAGGTTGTAGTATGTGTAAAGTGTAATAGATTGCGAGTGTATATATCGGGAAATCTGGCCAATTTGACGATATATATGAGAAATTTATTAAACTATGATATATACTATATAGTAATTATGTGCTATGTGCTTTAGGTTGAGTGTAATCTTGGAATGGTATGTTACGTAAATAAATATGAGGATTATCAAATCGACGGATTTGGTGAACTTTGGCGATTTATTTAAATGATATATTGGGCTAATATTAGATCTATAGTTTATTTATCTTTCTATGTGTGATCTTTTTGGTTTGTTTTGAGTCGACCCACCACCCGTATGGATACCAAACGCAAATACACCAAACTAATACGACATGGATTTTCGGAAATAAAACGGATTCTCGTCCGGGTTTGAGAATATTATATATATTTGAGGAAATGATTTCTGAAAAAGTTAATATTGTTAGGTCGTGCCAAGTCCGTAGTTGCTGTTTCGTGAGTTATCATACATCTTATTTCTACCTACCTCGTCTTGCTATTTTCTGGACTTGAGGTGAGTCATAGCCCCACTTTTTACTCTTGAACTATGTTTTCAATGATTGGGGTGAGAAACGTGCAAATCATTTTACGTGGACTATTATCGCTTTTATATTCTTTCTAAACTTGCTATGCGTATGGACTAGGATCTATTGTCAGCTTTAGTCACATATAGGTTGTGTGTACTATTCAAGGTTGGCTTAATTGGTTATTTGGAATTGTCAGCTTTAGTCGCATATATGTTGTGTGTACTATTCAAGGTTGACTTATTTAGATACTGTAGCGTGCACCTATAAGTTATTAATACTTCGGAGGTTATCCGAGTATTTATTGGTATTGCGGGGGTTACCCGAATATCTATGTTATTGCGGAAGGGTATCCGTGTGTTATGTTGAGAGCGGAGGGTATCCGCAGGCTTTTAGCGAATCCTTAGTCTAGCTAGCAAGCGTTTTGCGTATATGTCCACTATATTATTAGTTGAATTTAAACCTATGATCTCACCAACGAAAGCTGACTTTTAGCACGTTTTCTCAGGTAATTAAGTGTTGAGGTGCATGCTTGGATTGGAAGGCTCGGCTAAGGCACACGGTTCATGGATCTATTTTTCTAAACTCTGATAATTAAATTTGGACCTATTGTTATTTTATTTTGGGCCTGACTCTGAATGATGTTGGGATAAATGTAAACCTTAAAACCCCGTTTTGGTTGTGTTTTTATTATGTTTACTTTATCTCGTTCTATATTGTCTTGTGTTGGATACCAATCCCCGTAGCACCCCGAAAGCTTGTTGAGTCTTCCGCTGTATCAAATTTTGGGGGTGTTACACCCTCCACCATTTGCTTCACCAAAAACACACAAACCAAGGCAACAATCGGTGGTCTGATCACCAAAAAAAAAAGACCCCATTTATTATGTTTTATTTTGTGTGTGAGTGTGTGGGGTATATTTGTATAAAGTGTGTTTAATGAAAGGTGAAGTTAGTGGTGACATTGACTACTAAATGGTGAAGTAAGGTGAAGGGATGTGATAGGAGAGAAAAAGCTGAGGTGGCGCTGAGGTGTCAGGTGAAAAAACCCTCCCCTTGCCTACCAGCCTTAACTACACATTAACCTTTGCGCATGAGGCATTGGTTAGCAAAATCTTTAAAAATAAATAGAATACACAATTTAATTCGAACACAAAATTTATTGTCACAAATTATTAACCATGGGTAAACTAACAACTACCTAAACAGCTTGCTAATCAATGTCAATACCAGCAACAAATCCACGTCAGCTCATCATATACGCGAAAACCGAAATAATAAATTTTCTGGTCTACCTATATAGAACCTCTGAAAGCTGGGCTTAGAAGGCTTGTATGCGTTAGGATATATGGTCTATGAAACCTAAAGTTGCAGCTCGACAATGTAAAATTAACCCAGTGTGCATACACAAGCACACGTTTTATATTATTTGACTAAATTTACTATTAACCTAGCTTAGAAGTACATTCCCGTGCATAACTAGAGTGTATACCATCACCCTACAGGGGCTCACCAGCTTTTAAAAGTTCAGAACCTAGTTTTCTAATATGGTCAAGTTCACTCTTGACTACGTAGAATCATGTGTCTAATATAGTATGTTTCTTAAAAAAAACGTTAATAACTGGCATCCCTGACCATCCCACACGTATACGTCACCCACGGACAATATGTGGAAGACAATATTCAAACTAACTCAGGCCCACGCGACACAAGAGAGATATCCATTTTCTTGTCTTTGAGGCACCCCAACATTGTTCTGCATATATCTGACATGCTTTTTACTTTGACAATTTCTTTGATAAAAACTTATTAATTCTGAATACAAGTCAAATCCCAATTCACTAACCGAGAATTTGAATTTTTAACCTCTATGGTTGATCACCATGAAGTTTTAATAGTTGGAATATCAAGTGGATTCGTGACGTTGAATGGAAGCGAGAACACTTTGAATGAGACACAAGTTTACGCTTAAATAATTTTTGGTTACACAGGAGGACTCTTATGCCAAAATTCTAAAGTTCAAAATTAACTTTCATTAATTGAATTTATTTTACACACGTTTTTTATACACGGTTTTACATACGTTTTTATATTAATTTTTATGCATATCTATAAACACGTTTTTACACGCGGTTTTACACACGTTTTTATACACATTTTTATACACGTTTTTTATGCATGTCTTTAAAAACATTTTTAGACACATTTTATATACGTTTTTATCCATGTCTTTATACACAGTTTTACACACGTTTTTATCCACGTTTTTATACACATTTTTATACACGTTTTTATATATGTTTTTATACACGTTTTTATACGTTGTTTTACACAAGTTTTTATATATGTCTTTATACATGGTTTTATACTCGATTTTATACAATCACTTGTTTATTCTGTACTAGTCGAGTATTCGCGCCTTCCGGCCGCAGATACCTCTGTCATTATACTTTTTGGCGATAGCAAGGTTTTTTCAATGAGTTGTTTTTATTGAACGGAAATAAAATGTCCAACAGAGGTTATTATTTGGAAATTAGCTTGTTTCTTGCTTATACATTTAGTATTATTAAAAAGCTTTTATAGTAGATTGCGGCGGTGGACACTATATAATCAATACTTTTAGTGAGCGATATTTTCAATAAAATGCTTTTCATGATGCTAACTTTATGCATGACAATAACTTTGTGGAACAAATGTATCGCACACTATTTCAAATAACACAAATACTTGTGATTTGTATAATCAAAGCATATATTTGAAAGTAGTATCATTCTATACAACAGCATTGGCCAAATTCAGGATGAATGTAACCACTTCCACGACAAACACCATTTGAAAATCCTAGCTCATTGCATCTCATTACGCATACTTTATGCGATGAATTTGATGGGTCATTGTTACACGGTAAGTCGATACAATGAAGTGCTGCCTTAGTTTCTGTCAAAAAAGATAAATAAATAAATTAAAAAAAAAAAAATCATAACAACTAATGATGAAATAAAATAAGTTAGTAGATGTACAAACATGAATGAAATAATGATTTACCATAAGCTTTGGTATGCACGAAGTTGGATGCAATGAGAACAAGAAAAATGAGCATAAATTTTGTAGCATTCATGATTTTGTGTTTTTGATTGTGAACCACAATTGCGTTTGGACTTTGAAAGTTTGAAATCCTTTATATACAACAAGCATGTGGCTTAATTTTGTAAAAGGCAAATTAATGTGTCTTTAATACCATTAATAAATTCCATAATTTGTAATATCATTAATGAAAATTTACTTTATTTTATAACATTGATACTATTACCAATTGCATTGGTTTCTTCTTATAGCTCTCGACATATTTTGGTTAGCGTGTGTTTAATAATATTACTTTGAGCCTGTGATGACACGTAGCAAGTAAAATAACTTTGACTTTTGTTCTCTCAAAAAAGTCAAAAAAAAGTATTTGGCAAGGAATTTCAATAAGTAAATGCCGCATGAAATTATTTGAAACATATTTATGTCATTGCCCTTTTATCCATGTATTTTTTACATGGATGGTAATTAATTATATTTATGACCATTCTTATTTTGTTTTGGTTTGACCTTAAATAATCATGGCCAATTCAACTAAAAAGATAAAACTCAAAAACATACATTAAATACTAAATTACTACCATTTAAATTTGCCTTTTTAGAAGCAACCATCGAACAAACATTGAAGCAAAAGTTAAGCTGGTACGAAGTACTTAAGAATATGACAAAAAGTTACAATCGTTTGCTTTTATATTCGAACCAGGCAATAAGAAGTCAATCCGGTTTATATGGCATTTCATTGAATGTGCTGAGTTGATTTTTATTTTTTTTATTTATTAAAGTAAATTTGAATGATAATAGTAAAGCACATTAAATTGGTGTAACCGTTTTAGTGCTCATTTTGAATTTTATAGAACTTCTATACGATACTATATGATTCTATTATTTGGTCAATTTGTTTCATCTTTTAATTTACTTTGCTTTTCCTAAAACTAAATATACTCTAATTATCTTTTGCAGGGCGTGATTAGATAAACCCTGAATTGTTGCTACACGTGTACAAGTTTAAAATTTTATAAAAACACGATTTTACCGATTATTTTATTAACTTATACGAGCAAGTATACTCGTCCATTTATTATAAAGGTGGGTAAGTTGAGATCGTCCCAAGGGATTAGTTTCCGAGTAGTTTTAAATAGCAAGCATTTATAAAAAGGGTGCAATCCAATTTACCGGAAATTCAATAGCAAATTCAATTCAATCAATTAATAAAAACATATACTTGTGTAGAATTCATATTCATATAGAGCATTTGAATTAGTTTGGTTAAAACTTATAATGATGCACAACTCATAGGTAATGATTTTACAATTAATGGTGTATATCATGAAAATCATTTTAAGAATTCATTCATTTGGTTAACCCTTTCGAACTTTGAAACCAATATGCCAAATTCATATAGAATCCATTTGTTTGAAAGCTTTGCTCATCTAATTTATTTCTACTAGTCCTAACTTTGCTCGTGATGAAATCGTTTCAAGTCTATTGTAATAAGCAAACATGATGGTTGTCAAATATCATGTCTCATACTAATTCGTGCACAAATGTTCTGAAACAAAAACATAAAGAAAATAATTTCGACCTTTTAATCCTTTAATGTGTTTATCAACAAATTAATCAAAACTTGGTTTTATTCCAACAAACTCATAAGAGAAACAAAGTTTTCATGCAGTCATCTAATATGACCCGATAATAACTCCAAATTCATACTCCACACTTCACTGAAACTTTCACAAGATCTTTTAGCTTTTTGGGCAAGAATATTGGTGAATAATAACTTTTGGTAGAAAGTATATCACTCAAGGGTTTGTCACACTAATGTATCTAGCCTAGGATCCCATTTATACTAAATGGAACATTTACTTTCCAAGAGAAACGACCCTAAGACAGTAAATAAGCGGGAAATTATCGGACTCTATGATTATGGCACTTAAATCCGTCATTAAATGAAGTTTTGTAACTGCCAGTGCAATCCAGCCGATCGGCTGCTTTCTTCCAACATCCTCTAGCCGAATCGGCTGCGGGCACCAGCTGATCGGCTGGATGTCTTTTGCACACACATTTTCCATCTTTTCTTGTGTTAGCTCATTTCATGCTTGATCCTCGATCGTGGCACTGAATTCTTCAATATAACTCGATATTTTCTTGATATTAAGGCTTGGAAACATTGTTGTTTACCAATCATCACGTCCTTGTGTGGTTTCCATGTTGCTCAAGTATAGGGAATCTTCATATGTGCATTGATTCTTCCATTCTTCAACATTTATTCTTCTTTTCCTGTATTTGGCTACATTTGACTAGCATAAACACTTTTATACGATTAAGTAACAAAATTCCATAAATATAACCAAATAAAATGCACAAAAGTACTACAACGCGACTAAAAACATTTCAAATTTAAAGACCCGCATTTACGAGTCACTAAAAACTCGAAAAGTAATTTCGTTGCTTCTAGCCATTACTTTGATAATCTCATTTCTTCCAAGCAAATTTGGTAATCCAAATAATTACCTGAAATGGTTAAGTTTTTCAATATATATATATATATATATATATATATATATATATATATATATATATATATATATATATATACTCATCACTAATTTTCTAACCGTGTCAATAAACTTGTGACCACACCAATACTTTTTTAGGTGATAGACGATGATGATCTTTTTTGAGTTAATTTTAGAAGTGTGACCGTGGTTTTACTAGCGATATTCCAATGACGTACATTGAATAAAACAAGTTGTATTAGTTTAAAACAAGTTCTAGCAACGCAAAGTTGGGATCAATGGTTAGATATACAGGTTGTCAAGGTTTCACTAGTCAGTTTTTTATTTATTTTTTGGGTTTTTTTCTTTGTGTTTGAGTTTTTTGTGAGGTTTGAGCATGATGACAAATTCAATAATCTAAGGCATATACCTACGAACGTGTCTTTAAAATTGAAATGTGTAAAACAAACACATTGTAAGATGGTATGAACCATATCAAACTTACCAATGTATAGAATTTATGGCTTACTTTGATTTTGCTAGCTTTCAACTTATTGTAAGACCACCCGTAATGATGGTATGTTTTGCGCGTGAAGAGATCAGATCGCGCCCGAAGCATCATGGCACCCTTAAAAGTTGATGCGCGAAGAACCTTAAATGGGTTTGGTTTGGTGGTCTACACCATCTAACGAAATACTCTTTTTTTTTTTTAGTTTGTAAGTGTGTGGGGGCTATATTGTAGAGCATATATTTGTATAAAGTGAGATATTTTTATATGTTTAGTTAGGTGGTGATCAATGCGTCTCCAAAAATTATGATAAAATGATATGTTGAAAGCTAATGTGATACTCAAGTGAAGATGATGATTGGATGACCATTACACCCGCACTAAGATACTCAAATGGTACTAATCAATAAATGCAACATCATTAATTAGAATTACCAATCAGTAGTAGAAACTTGTTTTGAGGATAAATAAGTGTTGTCTAACTAACATGTGATTGCATAAATTTATTTTTAAATTGTTTATAGTCTTAATAAAGAGTAACAATAGTTACTAGTTTTACTTCTAGTTAAAACACATTGCAACTCACTCCGCAAACTATTAGGACAACGCCTCAAATGTGTTTGTGTATGTCTACGTGTGAATGATATTTTCGCTTATTTTGTATATTGTTATACAACAATAAGGTGTATGTTAGGAAAACTACTTTATTCATTTTTAAGTTTTCAAGATTAGGCATAAACACTTTATAAGTAGTAGAGAGATTATTAGAAGGATAATCTATAAATGTTGGGTACTAAAAAAAAAATATAATTTCTTTTGTAAGAAATCTTCTTGTCACATTGGTTTTCTTCATGCCTTAGTGTCTTTAATTAATCCACTAGTTACGGGTGTGGAGTGACATTGCTATATATATATCTAAAAAAGAATCTTCGAACTTATGTTTATAGTGGAATTCTGACACGTATATTGAGTGAAAGGATGAGAATTAAACATGTCACATTCATGTAAGTGTAAGAAAACACGTAAATGAATGAAGTTCGTTCAATTGTATTTGTTTAAGGGTAAATCAAATTAGCCAACAAGCACGAAATCATGTATTCAAGTAAAAAAAAATTAAAATCAACAATGATAATCCAAAAAGTTGTAAACTAATATAAGCCAAAATATCACAAGTACCACTTTGTCGCGAGCCATCTTACGAAAAACTATAACAAAATATATTTAGTTGACTGACATTTTTTCATCGTGTAATTTGATTTTTTAATGAAGTTTTGCTAACCATTAATTTTGTAAGACCGTGTGCAATAGAAGCTTGAAGACGCGTTCTAACTTCTAAGCCCATGTGGCAGTTGCAAGACGCGGTTTTCGCTACTAGGATACCCCTATAGCACGCGTCTTCAACACCAAAAATGGAGGACTCGGTCTTGTGGGTGACCGAGTCTTGAGTGCGTATTTTTTATGCTTTTTTTGTGTATGTGTGTGTTTTGTAAGATATATATGTGTTTAAGTGGGATACATTTTGATGGTTAAGTTAATTGTTTTATTACATTAAGTTGGTGATTAAGTTAATTGTAAAAAAGAAAGTTGAAGTAACGCTAAAATAACATTGATAAATGTGGTTTTAAGACTTT
>JARVZY010007680.1:0-22330 GCA_030686995.1 Artemisia argyi | reverse complement strand
CTTGTTGGATTTGAAATGCCGTTCAGTGGCATGAAACAACTACAAATAGAGAAAAATGTACCTTTTTTAAATCTAATTATCTCATGTATAATTCTTACCTCAAGCTCCGAGGCAACTGTCATTTATATGTGTGTGTGTGTGTGTGTCAGGTCAGCAACATCAAGTTCATGGATCTTCGTCACTCGTCTAAAATAACAAGTTTTCCAGATGTGACAGCGGTACCAAATCTGGAGAGCTTAATTTTGTTAGATTGTAGGCTGCTGGTGGATGTTCACAAATCTGTGTTGCTCCACAATAAGATTAAACACTTGGACCTTAGTTATTGTTGCAAGCTTAAGTCCCTCCCACCCTCTATCAAGATGAGATCTCTTGAGACTCTGCTTCTTAACAGCTGTTCGCGTCTTGAAAGATTTCCAGAAGTCACTGAGGAGATGGGGATGTTGTTGCTCTTAGATATGGATGCCTGTGACTCAATGCAGGCACTACCAACATCAATCCACCGTTTGACTGGCCTTATCTTTTTGAAAATGAATCACAATGGTCAAGCCACCATATTACCAAAAGAAAATTTTCTTTTTCAGGGTTCCGCACACTTACGTTGTTTGAGGATACTGGGTTTTAGAAATCAATATGTTGTAGAAGACAACTACTTAACACGAAATACGCATAATGCATGGTCTTCATTGGAAGAGTTGGATCTAAGTCATAACATGCTTACACGGCTACCTGCAAGCATTTCTCAGCTCTCTCGCCTCAAATACCTCGACGTGAGCCACAACAACTTAGAGGAACTGTGTGAGCTTCCAACACTTATTCAGGTTCTGAAGGCAAATTTCTGCAGAAGATTGAAAAAGACTGGCGATTTATCTAATAAATATAAGTGGTTGTTTAAGATCTCATTCTTTTGCAACCCTTTGAGGGACCAAGAGACTCAAAGCCACCTTGATAATTTGTTGATGAAATCTTTGGTCCAGGTATCTTCTTCGTCTTCTTTTCTGATAGACAACACAAATTTTGTACATTTATTTAATGATTATGTTTTGCTGATACAGAAATGTGCTTTTATGAATCATCGATTAAGTATCATAGTTCGTGGAGCCAAACTTCCCAATTGGTTGACCAACCAACAGTCTGGTAACCAAGTCAGACTGAAGTTACCACATAATCAAATTAACAAAATGAGAGGGTTGACCGTATACTTTAGCTTTTTTGCAACATCAGGCGCACAGGATAACTTCAGAATCAAATTCAAACGGTCGGGTGAGGAAAATTTGAGTATTAGGCCATCCTGTGCTGATGAAATAGGGATAACCCATGTGTGGATTGGATACATGTCAATCGATATTCTTAGAAATCTATGTCACGTTTCTGAATCGGAAGATCTTATCATAACTTTTGAATATGATGGTATAATCCCGGAATGTGGGGCATGTGTGATATATGAAGATGATATTAACCCATCGACAGAAATTGGATCAAGAATTACAGATTACGAAGAATTGAAGACGATTGAACGTGACAATGCAAGTAGTAAGAGCTTGCGGCAGGGGAGATGGTCCGCACCAACTTTTTCATTTGGTAATGAAAAAACTGGAGACCAGAACACTGTCAAAGTATTTTTCTGAGGTTGCCACAATGGCTCATTCAGTCATTGACATCCGGTCTCCACAAGTGTGTAACCACTCTATTAGCAAACCATACAACGTTTGTATTGATATTGTTTGTACTGAGATTTATGTCATTGTAATCTAATTGTATTGTGGACTTTTTTGTAACTGCATTAGTTTTAGTGTTTTACAAAGAAATTGATGTATAAATCCTTCTGCAGTTTTTTTCTTCTTCTTAAGAGAAACAGATACCCAAGAATTTGATCATTGGTTCCAAAGAGCTGAAATTATCTCTTATCGATAGTAACTAAATAATAAGGTGATGAAAAGTCTATCTTTAATAAACGTTCAAAATATTCTCCCCATGCGTATTCAAACATGCGTCACCATGAAAACACCCGCTCACCCTCATCAAAAACAGCATTTACGGCGGTAAACGAACCGTGCGAACACGAAAATAGTCTTGTTCATGTCTGTTTGTTTAATTTTAATCAGAAAAATAAATGGACACGATCGCTCAAACGGAAAAATTCTCTTATTCATGTTCATTTTTTAAGAATTTAAGGTTGTTTTTGTCCGTTTTTGTTCGTTCATTAAGACACTGAACGAACATAATTGAACGCAGAAAAATAAACATAAAATTGACCAAATATACATCATATTGTGTTTATAAGTTTTGTTTTGTTAATGTAAACTAATTTCAAATGTATATAACAAGAAGTCCGATAAACGAACGTGTAATCGGACGTTCACGAACATAAGTGAACGGACAAGACTTTTGTTCACGTTTTTTCATTTAACTAACCAAGGGTAAATTATTTTTCATGTTCGTTCAATTAATAAGTAAACGAACTTTTTACCGAACGGTTCATGAAATATTTACTGAACGTTTAGTTTTTGAGCTGTACACGAACCGGATGAACACGAACGAAGCCTTGTTCATGTTCATTCGTTTAAATTTAGCCAAACAAATAAACGAAAACGATCGTTTAAACGAACAATTTTTCTTGTTCGTGTTCGTTTATTAAGAAATAACGTTGTTCATGTTCGTTTATATTCGTTCATTAAAACGCTAAACGAACATATATGAACGGACATAAATAAACATAAATTTACAAAAATATACATAATATGGTGTTTCATAAGTGTTGTTTTGTTTAAGTAAATCAATTTTAAAACCATACAATAAAAAGATGTGATAAACTAACATAAACAAATATATGATCATAAACGATGTGATAGTACTAGGTTTAGGGAGGGGTGAGGGAACATGTGATTGTACCATATTGTTTAGTTTAATTAAAAATGTGTTTTGTGTTATGTGTTAAAGAAACACAATATCTCTTGGTTAATAGAACTTAGGGAGTAATGTTATGAACCATGGGTTCAACTAGTGCAATAGGTTCAACGTGTAGGGTGGCTTGGTGTTGGCTTTTGGTTTATTCCACACGCAAGAGTGAAATAAGATGGCATTTGTGTCGAGTGGTGAGGGAACCAAAGAGAGAAAACAAAAGAAATAGGTGTACTAGTAGGATAGTAGATGTGTCGGTGACTAATACGTTCGTAACTTTACTTTCGGTATCGGTGTCGGTGTCGATTCGTGTAGTCCACATAAACGGTGTCGTTCCTAGGTATATATACTTATATATATACATAAGTACAAATCACCCCTCCCCTTCCCATCCCTTTTTTCACACCAAACTACAAGGACCTTATTGTATCTTCCTTTATTCTTTAAGGGAATGTTTTGTAAATTCTCGCCTTTCATATATAATTTCTAATTTTTTTCAATTTTTCCTTTTCTTCTATTTTCTTCTTTCTCTGATAACGTCTTTTAGTTCCCCACCACCGTTCACATCCACCGGCCTTCACCACTATTCCCCATCAATTACCACCGTTCACATCCACCGGCCTTCACAACCGTTCCCCATCATTCACCACCGTTTACCATCATTCCCCACCGTTCACTACCGTTCTCCTCGATTCCGCACCCAAGATGTAATCAGATTCATCCTTCAAGTTTCAAAGTATGTTTCTTTAATTGATTTTTTACTGTTACCGTCGATTAATATTGATTTTTTACGAGTTATGGTTTTTTTAAGAGTTTTGATTCGGTAATCATAATGTTTGTTCATAGATGTATCGATTTTAAGAGTTTGTGACATGATGAACTATATAGATGAGTTATTTGAAACAAATTTGAGAAAAAAAGATTTGGAAACGTGTTTGCAAAACCTGCACACAAGGTGTTTGATAAAATGCCTAAATGAAATTTCATAACTGTGATGCATTGATTTTACACTTGTTTTATGCTTTTGATTTTCAGGTGATTACTCTCGATATGGGTCTACTTGTTGTTGACACAAACTATCATGGAGAGTTTGAGGAGTTATGACAACTGGTAATTTGCTTTAGATAAATTGCAGGTTTTAGTTCATGCTTAAACCTATCTTAATATAATTTGATTATGCATTCTTGAACTTAACCAGTGTCAACTCACTTAGTTTTAATTGCTCTTTTTTTCATAGATTTAATATAGATATAACAGATGTAAGGTAATTGTGATTTGCATAAGGTTACCCTATAATAGATCTTATGCTGAACCGCTAACACATCTACGACTGACAAATTTTATGGTTAACAGCTGACACATCTGATGGTTAACCAAACTGTGAACATCCTTATTGCTTACTTTTTTCCCCAACGTGTCTAAGTTTCTCACTTTTTTATAACCAAACTGTGAACATCCCTATTGTTGCCTTTTGTATTAAAGTTTATCACCGCGTAATTTAAGTGATAAAAAATTTCATGATAAATAATCTCTATATTTGAAAATTTCAAATCTATCTTTTTCATTGAGAATTAGTGTCAGCTTCTTACGCGGTGTCCTATATCAACTTAAATTATTGTCAATAGATTTTTTCTTAATTATCAGCAAATATTTTAAATGCTCGTTCGAGTACTAAACTGCACATTTGATGTCTGAGTATCAGGTAGAGCTTCGTTTGATTTATGTCTGAAATTCATTCACTTGACCAAACGGATGCACTAAAGTGACTTAAACAGATGCACTAAAGTTTATCAAATGTATACATTAAAGTTGCGTCATATTTTATTAGTTTAATAAGGAGTTGCTGTATTCCTTGCTTGCTTACAATTATTGGTCATTGAATGAATTTTTATAACATTTCCTGCAACTCTGTTTTAGGATTTAACCAAAGATATGGTAATTGTATGAGCTCTTCATGTAATGATGAAATGTCAAATGAAAGGAAGATGTGGCATGTCCATGTCATGGGGTGATAGAATTGTTGGCAGAAGAGAGCTGAAGACTTGTGCAAAAGTCGTTTCTGGGCTGAACAGCGATGAATATGAAACGTTAGTTTTGAAGGAGGTTGTCTTCTATATTGTAACATAACTTTTGAGGCGCTTATAAATGTGAGGAAGCAACTATAAGAACTAATCCACCAAATGTGAAGCATCCATGTTGATATGGCGATCTCTCATGAAACAAATAGATGGTTTTCTGCATATTTTGTTGACATTCTGTGTTTAGTCATGTTAACCTTGCAGATACAAGTCAAGACATTGTGTCATATTTCTAAGGCCTTGATGCACTTTCTTTTTATTGATTGAAGTTAAAAACTGCTTGTTGTTCCTTGAGTGTCCAAGTTATTAGTAGTTGGTTAACATATCAGTCTACTTAAGCTCAGTTTGAAATTTGGTTTATTAATTTTGCTCAACGACTTGTCTTCACCCAAACACCATCTTATTCGCATTTATTGACTTGTGAGTTGTGACTTATATTGATCTGAACTATAAGGTTTTACGATAATTCAAAACAATCCAACATATTATCGCAAGATCATGAGCACTTGCTGAAGTAGTATTGACAATAAGCAGGGCCTATTTTTTTCTTTGTTTTAATTATGTGTCCAAATCATAATATCAATTAGATGAAATAATAAGCCAAAAAACTTGGATAAAAATATGCAACAAATAAACAAACAACTTAATACAAAAGCTAATTTCATTTCATTAAAAGCTTAATAAGTACTTGGTACAAAATAAAGATCTGGCCATACAACTTAAACCATTATCCAAAACAAAGTCTTTATCACCAGCAAATCAAAGACAAATCAACCCATAATTAAGCTTCTGTAGCAGGATGGGTGACACCATATTACCAACATCTTACTTAACCTTCCCTAAAGTGACAAGAAAACTTGAGAAAGTTCAAGCTTATCCGAGGTAAGACTAGTAATGTCCATCGTCTTGCTTAGAACTTTGAGAACCAACTGCACAACCTCTTCTCTGTTGGCATCCTTATTGTCATGTTTTAGCATTGATTGAGTTACTTGATTGTTTGCACCAACAGCCGCCGTCTTGAAGCCACCATAATTGCTACTCGGGTCACTCATGTACCCATCCAACGAATAAAAACGAGACCCAAAAGGATGGATAAACATATTATATGATCATGGGATATATAGGAATACACATTTTAAATATGGTTTACAGCAAAGTCCAAACATGACGATATTTACTTTATAGCTCGCGTGATTCATCAGGTAGAATTGACATGAATAATCTTCCATAACTGAAAATTAATATTTCAGGAAAAAACTAATTAAAAAGGTTGAAATTTTAAAGTTAAGAGTAAAGCTAGAGATATTATACTCTGTAAATCAAGAAGATTCAAAATGCATCATAGCCATTAAGAAACATGAGGTACCATCGGTCCTTTGTAAGTTTGCAGCTTCTTGTTGTAGTATTTGTAATTAAAAACTACATTTCTACTTCTCAGCTTGACAACAAAAGTTAACAGGTTCTGAGCTGCATGATTAAAAGAAGTACAAATTAACCATAAAAATGTAAAATGCAAACGGATGCACTAAAATGCAAATTGATGCACTAAAAAGTGTTTCTGTTCAAGCCAACCCAACACGACCCATTTTGCCATCGATTATGCAGACCATGTAACAGAAACAGAATTCTCATCATGCAATCACGTATCAGTCACAAGGCTGTAATGCCTCCAACCCAAATGAGTTAAAGGCATAAGACTCCAAGTAAATAAATAATGGACTTTGGCCCTTGATCATTACTTGTTTTCTGAGCACTTTTCAGTGCTCATTACACTATCATCACCAGTAGTAGAATCGATTGAGACATATACACTGATTATTTGATGAAAATATCTAATGATTATCCAGAAGTTGTATTTAATTGACTCTGATTGAAAACAAGGTTTAAAGCACTTCACAATAAATATGCCATTTAACATGTCCTCTAAGTTACAGTATACTTATCATGAGGTGCAACCTCGTGTGTTTATAGACTTATTGTGATAGCAGCTTAAGTAATACTACTATGAGTAAAGAAATGTTTTGGACATTGATGCGAAAAAAATCAGTTAACATGCAAGAATAGATAAAGAGTAAACTGAAACACAAAATCCATTTCATGCAGCAACATATTTCAGCAATTTCAGAAAGTTAAAAAAAAATGTATATTATTCATAACACCAGAGATGCCCTAATACATACATTTTAGATGCACTAATATCTACCTTTTAGATGCACTAATCATACTCATAGATGCCCTTGTATCTACCTTTTCGATGCACTAATCAAATAGATGCAATAGGAAATTGTCTGCCTAATATGGTCATATCGGTAATGTACGACACATATGGTTCTCCGAAAAGAATATTTTAGTGATATATACAGCTCAAATACAGGAACACTAAAAAAGCGTCATGAGAAAAAAAATTCAAGATTAATGTGACCCACTAACCTGTTTCTTATTTGAGCAGGTTCCATGAGAGAACCGAAGCGTGTATGAGACAGCTGACCTTCAGCTTGCTCCAACTTCTCAGCTGTGTGACAATTGTCACACATAAAAAACCAAATTAAAATGACAAACTAGAAGCATCAAAGTGATGTTTCGTGCAATGAAAATAAACAAATATCTATGAAAAATTAAGTGCCCAGATCTGATATCTGTCCATAATCACCATTCTAAAGCAAGGTGAAGAAGAAAGGGTATTCACCAATACTTGTTCCAAAGATGTCCACAGTTAACAAACACAAGGAGGGACTATGTGAAACAAGATGAGGCACAACAGTTAACAGGAGGACAAACAAAATTAGGAAATTGGAGAAACTAAATGAGTAACAAGTAAAATAGATGTCGTGACTCAAATATATTATCAGCTACATGGAAGAACCGGCTTACATTAGGCAATTCTATGGATGCACTAAAGTGCCTCAAACGGATGCACTAAAGTACCTCCCGAGCCACAGTTAACAAGCACACGGAGGGACTATGTGAAACAAGATGAGGTACAACAGTTAACAGAAGGACAAACAAAATCAGGAAACTAAAAGAAATTAGATGAAGCAAGAGCTGTTAGACAGCATCTAAACTGATAATGATATATGTTCAACAATCTCACAGATACATGGTCATTAAGCCCTATAAACCACTACAATCACAGTGTACACATAGGTATGCAGTAACAGAAATCACATAACTAGTATCATATACATATATAACATACATAATGCACGACATTAAATACCGGATAAAAGCAGAGAACTTACATTTTCAGTCTTATTACTACGCCTTTGGTCCCCATGTTTTGATAATAAAAAACTAGGTATGTGCTTTTATCTCATTAGTCATAATTGTTTATTATTCAACAATTCACTATATAAAACCATAACTATCACAAACAATATGCTAGAATAAACATCATATACAAAATAATAACATCCTAATACCTTTATAAGAGGGTGAATTGTTGACAGAAAGTTTATGTGAAACTTCTTTGGACTAAAACCAGATCGTCTCGCCACAAGGTGACTGTATTCTCCAAGCAGATAAAGGCTAACATGTTCAACCAACGAAACCCATATTAACACATCTACAAATGCATGCACTAAACATATACATTGATGAATTAAAAGAAAAACATTGTAAAGAGCATCAGCGGCTGAAACAAATCCAAATATTTTGCTACTAATAATCAAAACATTCACTTATGTGTTTCGTGCCTGATATGCGACCCCTTGCTTTATCCTTTTATGTTATAAGCATATCGTATGTCTCATTGATGCACTAAACTATATTGAACTAATACTGATGCACTATACTGAACTAATACCGATGCACTATATCTATACTGAATTGATGCACTAATTGATACTAAAATGATGCGCTAATTGATACTAAAACTGATGCACTATACTAAATTAATACCGATGCACTATATCTATACTGAACTGATGCGCTAATTGATACTGAAACTGATGCACTATACTAAACTAATACCGATGCGCTATATCTATAATGAACTGATGCGCTAATTGATACTGAACTGATGCGCTAATTGATACTGAAACTGATGCACTATACTGAACTAATACCGATGCACTATATCTATACTGAACTGATGCGCTAATTGATACTGAACTGATGCGCTAATTGATACTGAAACTGATGCACTATACTGAACTAATACCGATGCACTATATCTATACTGAACTGATGCGCTAATTGATACTGAACTGATGCGCTAATTGATACTGAAACTGATGCACTATACTGAACTAATACCGATGCACTATATCTATACTGAACTGATGCGCTAATTGATACTGAAACTGATGCACTAATTGATACTGAACTGATGCGCTAATTGATACTGAAACTGATGCACTACACTGAACTAATACCGATGCACTATATCTATATTGAACTGATGCGCTAATTGATACTAAAACTAATGCATTAAATTAATGTATAGTGCATAATCCACACAGAAGCACTAACTGGTACTTAACTGATTTTGCACAAAAATAAAGAATATTCAGAACAACTTATTTTGCTTGCATAATATCAGAAAAGCAGTTTGTTAAACAATCCCAAACACCCTCAAGCTTCCTATATGTGTATCAAAACGGATGCACTAACCATACTCGATTCCTTAATATATCATATGATTCAACAATAATACAAGTTATGATTTGTTTACACATTGATGCCCTAAAATGTCAAATAATTCAAAAATACTCGAAATTATCATCTGTTTGCACAATGATGCCCTAAAATGTCAAATAACCCAAAAATAGTCTAACTAATCAGTGGCTCTCAACTTTTTATTTTTAAACCTACAAAATCATTACAGATGCCCTAATTTTACACAAATTCATTTGTTTAATTACCAATGTGCAAAGTTATGTTCTCTATGTTTTAGTTTTAAGTTTTTGTCTTTGTGGTGAATTTGTACACGACATTCTACAACCCCCACTTTTTTTTTTTTTTTTTTTTTGAAGTGAACCCTGAAACATTATGATTTAAGTATTTCCATAACAGAGGATGTATTGGGGCTTTTTTTGTTTTTTTTGTTTTTGTGTGAATCTTATCTTTGTCATTGACCAAAAGACCATATATGAGTGGCTTATCTTTCTTTTTCAAACAGTAAATCTTATCTTTCATTTTCATTGCTTTTGTTTCTCAACATCACTGCATCTGGAGCTAGTGTCTTTCTTCACATAAACTCTTTCAACCATATCAGTTTCATCATAATTTACACCTAACCAATCACCATCACATTATCAAGTTGTTTTTTTTCCATTGTATTCACTTTTCTTTGCAATCAGTTTGTAGAAATGTTGACCTTCAGCAGATTATTACGTTTCTCCTCCGATCCTTCATTCATAACTCCATTAGGAATTACGCTGATGCTAATGCTAATGGGCTTTATCTATTACTACTTTTATTCAATGGCATCTGCACCAAAAAAAGAAGAATCTTCTTCTAAGTCATCCATTCAAAGTAGCTTCAAGTATGATGTGTTTATAAGCTTCAGGGGTGAAGATACTCGCAATGAATTTGTTAGCCATCTTTATGAAGCTCTTAAGCAAAGAGGCATTTACACTTTCAAGGATGATGAAAAAATGAAGCAAGGGAAAACTATCGACAACCAGCTTCTCCAAGCTATTAAAGACTCAAGATTCTTCATCATTGTTTTCTCACAGAACTATGCTTCTTCATCTTGGTGCTTGGATGAGCTTGCTGAGATCATGGAGTGTCAAAAGAGTGGCCAACAGACTGCCTATCCCATCTTTTTGGATGTGGAACCCACCCATGTCCGCAAACAAACTGGGGCATTTGGAAAAGCCTTTTTGGAAAACAGAAAAAAAGACGCTGCTGGGAAATGGATAAAGGCTTTGAAAGGAGCATCAAATCTGGTTGGGAGGGAGTTGCAGGCGACCGCTAACGGGTAATTACTCCACATATATATCTCTACGTACTTAGCGATATTCGTTACTTTTGTTACCTCGTCCTAGCTAGTATTATGTTACATAATTGTATTCGTACTTTGTATAAAACATTGTTTATGTATTTAGACTATGCTTCACAGAACCTTCTTTTACCATACATACAGGAACGAAGCTGAATTCATCAAAAAAATTGTTGGAGTTATTTCGCTAGAGCTACGCTCCAACAGTTTCGGCTTTGATGAAAACTTAGTCGGCATGGAATCGCGTGTAAAATTTGTCAAGTCATTGTTAGGTAAAGGGGATGATGGTTTGATGATTGGAATTTATGGAATGGGTGGAATAGGCAAGACAACAATTGCCAAAGCTGTTTATAATCAAATCAAGAATGAGTTTGATGGTAGTAGCTTTGTGAATAATGTTAGAGAAAAGGGATCTGATAACGAAGGTCTCAAAAAATTACAAGAAAAGCTTCTTTCAGCAATCTTAATGCAAGAAAATTATAAAGTCAATGATTGTGATGATGGAAAATGTGATATCCAAAGTAGACTGGGCTGTATAAAGTTTCTTATTGTTCTTGATGATGTTCATACGTTTCGGCAGCTTGAATTCTTAGCTGGTAATCGTGGATGGCTTCAACGTGGTAACCGTGGTAGTAGAATTATTGTAACAACCAGAAACGAGCACTTGTTATCTTGGGCACAAGAGAAATATTCCCCTGAAGTGTTAAACCAAACAGAAGCTCTGACACTCTTTAGTAGATACGCTTTCGGGGCAGACATCCCACCGAATGATTTTAAGAAGCTCTCATGTGATGTAGTAAGATCTACGGGTTACCTTCCTTTAGCCCTTAAAGTTTTAGGCTCTCATTTTGTTGATAGAAAGTTAGATTTTTGGGAAAGTTCCTTAAAAGTTTTGACCAAGCTACCGCACAAGGAAATTAATGAGATTCTAGAGCTAAGTTACGATGGGTTGGATAAAGAAGAGAAGAAAATGTTCCTATACATTGCATGTTTCTTCAAAGGCGATGAAATGCTTCATGTCACAAGAATTCTTGATAGTTTAGGTTTCGGAGCTGTAAGTGGAATAACCATCCTGATTGAAAAATCTCTTTTGACAAATGTTGACGGAAAGCTTCATATGCATGATCTTATTCAAGAAATGGGTCGGCATATTGTCAAGGAATGCCATCCAGATACCATGCTATGGGTTCCAAAGGAAGTTGAGGAAGTTGAGGAAGTAATGATGACCAACACTGTAAGCCTTATTCTTATGCTATATATATAGCAAACTAGTTTTCTTTAGGTTTCCCGGCCCAATAACTATAGGAATATGTTTTTGCCCTGGCATGCTATATTTATCTACTGGTTTAGTAGCTTTATAAAAGAGTTTTAACTTTTGGAGTAGCTGAAACTGCCAAATCTGAAGTCCATTTATAGTCCGACTAGAAGTGCCAAAATAAAAGTTCTTAGACCAACTGAAAGTGACACGATAGCTTTTTTATTTATTTAGTTTGCTTTTTTCAGTAAAATTTGGTGAATCATACATGGAACAGAATTGCATGATCTCTATGTAGTTCTTGATGGCTACCTATTATACAAACAATGTCATTAAATTTTTTATATTTTTATTGTTTTGAATTAGTCTCTGGCTCAAAAACACAGTATTATTCTATTCCCAATGATAAGAGCTGTTTGGATAATAGTTTATGGCACGTTTGGTGCATGTGACTAGTATTATACTAGGCACGTGAGGTGCACATGGAATCTTCCACAACTGATTCCAACAGAAGTTCTCGCCCATTCCCAGTTTAAATACAAACCCAGTTCATTTTTCATTTCTTCTCTGTAATCATTCCTCTATATTCATTGTAACAAATCCATCAACTGATAATACATATTCTGTTTCGATAATATGTTTCTTATTGCTTGATCATCCTACTTAGTTGTAAATTTGTAATCCTTTTAATGAACTATGTCTACTTCAATGATTTGTTGTAGCGACGAGAGACTGTCGAGGCCATAGAGCATGAACAGTACAGGACTATGACCTGTCATGATGTAGATGTCTTTACGAGCATGCAGAAACTGAGACTACTTATTCTTACAAGGGGATTCACTTCAAGTGAACCTACATGTTTCCCTAAACAGTTAAGATGGCTTCGGTGGTCTCAGTACCCATTTGAATCTCTGACACTAACAAGTTTGGGCAAGCTTGTTGGATTTGAAATGCCGTTCAGTGGCATGAAACAACTACAAATAGAGAAAAATGTACCTTTTTTAAATCTAATTATCTCATGTATAATTCTTACCTCAAGCTCCGAGGCAACTGTCATTTATATGTGTGTGTGTGTGTGTGTCAGGTCAGCAACATCAAGTTCATGGATCTTCGTCACTCGTCTAAAATAACAAGTTTTCCAGATGTGACAGCGGTACCAAATCTGGAGAGCTTAATTTTGTTAGATTGTAGGCTGCTGGTGGATGTTCACAAATCTGTGTTGCTCCACAATAAGATTAAACACTTGGACCTTAGTTATTGTTGCAAGCTTAAGTCCCTCCCACCCTCTATCAAGATGAGATCTCTTGAGACTCTGCTTCTTAACAGCTGTTCGCGTCTTGAAAGATTTCCAGAAGTCACTGAGGAGATGGGGATGTTGTTGCTCTTAGATATGGATGCCTGTGACTCAATGCAGGCACTACCAACATCAATCCACCGTTTGACTGGCCTTATCTTTTTGAAAATGAATCACAATGGTCAAGCCACCATATTACCAAAAGAAAATTTTCTTTTTCAGGGTTCCGCACACTTACGTTGTTTGAGGATACTGGGTTTTAGAAATCAATATGTTGTAGAAGACAACTACTTAACACGAAATACGCATAATGCATGGTCTTCATTGGAAGAGTTGGATCTAAGTCATAACATGCTTACACGGCTACCTGCAAGCATTTCTCAGCTCTCTCGCCTCAAATACCTCGACGTGAGCCACAACAACTTAGAGGAACTGTGTGAGCTTCCAACACTTATTCAGGTTCTGAAGGCAAATTTCTGCAGAAGATTGAAAAAGACTGGCGATTTATCTAATAAATATAAGTGGTTGTTTAAGATCTCATTCTTTTGCAACCCTTTGAGGGACCAAGAGACTCAAAGCCACCTTGATAATTTGTTGATGAAATCTTTGGTCCAGGTATCTTCTTCGTCTTCTTTTCTGATAGACAACACAAATTTTGTACATTTATTTAATGATTATGTTTTGCTGATACAGAAATGTGCTTTTATGAATCATCGATTAAGTATCATAGTTCGTGGAGCCAAACTTCCCAATTGGTTGACCAACCAACAGTCTGGTAACCAAGTCAGACTGAAGTTACCACATAATCAAATTAACAAAATGAGAGGGTTGACCGTATACTTTAGCTTTTTTGCAACATCAGGCGCACAGGATAACTTCAGAATCAAATTCAAACTGTCGGGTGAGGAAAATTTGAGTATTAGGCCATCCTGTGCTGATGAAATAGGGATAACCCATGTGTGGATTGGATACATGTCAATCGATATTCTTAGAAATCTATGTCACGTTTCTGAATCGGAAGATCTTATCATAACTTTTGAATATGATGGTATAATCCCGGAATGTGGGGCATGTGTGATATATGAAGATGATATTAACCCATCGACAGAAATTGGATCAAGAATTACAGATTACGAAGAATTGAAGACGATTGAACGTGACAATGCAAGTAGTAAGAGCTTGCGGCAGGGGAGATTGTCCGCACCAACTTTTTCATTTGGTAATGAAAAAACTGGAGACCAGAACACTGTCAAAGTATTCTTCTGAGGTTGCCACAATGGCTCATTCAGTCCTTGACTCATTGACATCCGGTCTCCACAAGTGTGTAATCTAATTGTATTGTGGACTTTTGTAATTGCACTAGTTTTAATGTTTTACAAAGAAATTGATGTATAAATCATTATCCAGTTTTTTTTATCATTGGTTCCAAAGAGCTGAAATTATCTCTTATCGATTGTAACTATATAATAAGTTGATGAAAAGTCTATCTTTCATGAAGTTCAAAATATTCTCCCCATGCGCATTCAAACATGCGTCACCATGAAAACACCCGCTCACCCTCATCAAAAACATCATTTAGGGCGGTAAACAAACCGTACGAACACGAAAGAATTAAGTCTTGTTCATGTCTGTTTGTTTAATTTTAATCAGAAAAATAAATGGACACGATCGCTCAAACGGACGAATTTTCTTATTCATGTTCATTTGTTACGAATTTAAGGTTGTTTTTGTCCGTTTATGTTCGTTCATTAAGACACTAAATGAACATAATTGAACGTAGAAAAATAAACATAAAATTGACCAAATATACATCATATTGTGTTTATAAGTTTTGTTTTGTTAATATAAACTAATTTCAAAAGTATATAATAAGAAGTTCGATAAACGAACGTGTAATCGGACGTTCACGAACATAAGTGGACGGACAAGACTTTTGTTCACGTTTTTTCATTTAACTAACCAAGGGTAAATTATTTTTCATGTTCGTTCAATTAATAAGTAAACGAACATAAACGAACTTTTTACCGAACGGTTCATGAAATGTTTACTGAACGTTTAGTTCTAGAGCTGTAAACGAACCGCACGAACACGAACGGAGCCTTGTTCATGTTCATTCGTTTAAATTTGTCCAAACAAATAAGAGAATACGATCGTTTAAACGAACAATTTTTCTTGTTCATATTCGTTTATTAAGAAATAACGTTATTCATATTCGTTTATGTTCGTTCATTAAGACACTAAACGAACATAAATGAACGGTCATAAATAAACATAAATTTACAAAAATATACATAATATGGTGTTTCATAAGTGTTGTGTTGTTTAAGTAAATCAATTTTAAAACCATACAATAAAAAGATGCGATAAACTAACATAAACAAATATATGATCATAAACGAACGTTCACGAACATAAATGAACGAACAAGACTTTTGTTCATGTTCGTTCATTTAACTAAACGAACGTAAAATATTTTTCAAATTCGTTCATTTATTAAATAAACGAACATAAATAAACTTTTTACCGAACTGTTTATGAAATGTTCACTGAACGTTCAGTTCATTTACGACTCTATTCTGTTAGTTTACAGCACTAACAACATTCATATCCAAAAGCACAACATCTGTTCTCTTCTTCACACACATTTCACGACACCATTATTTTTCTTTGTTTTCCCCAACCAACACTTTTCTTTCCCTTAATTATTGAAAATGAATGAGCATGCATGACGAAAGTTTGTATTATTAGTAACAAAGGTAATATTGCGTTTGACTTTGTGTTAGTTTGGCGTGAAGCACGAGCTTAAGCTTTTAAAAATAAAAGAGTTTATAATACAAGTATTAGATGTCACAAAAGCTTATAAAACTCATAAGCAGGGCCGGCTTTGAGGGTGTGCAAGGTGAGCGATCGCACAGGGCCCCAAAATTTTTAAAGGCCTCAAAATTTGTCCCGTTAATAATTATATGCATGTGTACGTATATTTTTCACAAAGAAAAAAGTATTTAGATAAGAAAGTATCTTAAATGAGTAATATGTTAGAACATTTAGCTTACTAATTGCATTATATTTTATAAATGTTAACACTTTTATATAGCATTCCTTATCGAAAGGCCCCATTATTTAATTTCGTCCATGGCTCTCAAAAATTTCATAAATTCATAGGACGGCCCTGCTCATAAGCTATCTAAGATTAGCTTTTTATAAAAGTGGTTGAGTTTGCAGTATGTTTAATTACATAAATACCCTTACTTTAATTTGTATATGTACGCATATTATGCCTTTTTAATGCATTTTATGCATATATGTTCAAGTTTGAGCTATTTTATCAAACATATCCGAAAATAAAAACTTCAGCTCATTAACCAGATCTCATTAGCTCTCGTTCTTACAAGCCATAACATCGGCTCCGACTACTTAATTTTTTATGTTGAATAGATAAAAATTTTATATGTTCAATTCATTGTCTAACTAACTCTTTTTGCAATTGTTGGTTTTTGGCGTAGTTAAATTGACTCTTTGGTCTAGAAAAGAAGCTGATGTCAATTATACAAGTGGATATGACGTCATATTCCTAAGAACCAATGGGCCACAAACATGAGTTGCTGAACCGTTTTTACTTCCTACCAAATGATTTAAAAACCGGTTTTTTTTAACCTGGTCGAGTCACCGGGTTGCTGGTTCAACCGGTTCGACCGCCGGGTTGAACCGGTTATGTGTACGTCAAAAAAGTGTAATGAATCATGTTACCAAACACTCATAGGATTATTACGAATTAAGAAATACAGTTAGAATGAACTCTTTTAAAGTTGTTGTAAGTGATTTCTTTAACCATGCATGTATTGTAAATTTGTAATATCGTGTTCCCATCCTCTTAAACGTTTACTTTGTACATGATATTTGTATTCGTCGTGTAACTTGTAAATTGTAATTATATGAATATTAAGGATGAAAAATCATGACAACAATATTATATTAAAAGACAAATAGTTCATGTATACTCGAATATTAAATCTTACAAACAATCTTATATGTTTCCAAAAGCTTCAATCATATCAAGTACTCTAATATATACACACTATCCTTTGTTATTTTGTGGAAAATGCAAGAATTTAATAATGCAAAAGGTGTTGGTGTTCTTCAAGGAGTGGATAAACATAAAAGGATGTCACAAAAATAATAGGTTCAGTTTAGGCAAAATTGATATGTTTCATTTGATAAATAAAGAAAAAGTAAAACCCGGCCGGTTCCGGTTCACCGGTTCAACCTGGGTCGAGTAAAACCCAGCGGTTCAATCCGGGTCTCTAATTATCTCCAAAAACCCAATTAGTAACGGACGGATTTCATCACTGGTTCCTGGTTCAACTGGTTGAACCGGTCGGGTCAACCCGGTTTTTAAAACATTTCTTCTTACTAAATAAATATGCCAAGTGAGAGTGACACAAACGGCTCCATGACACCGACTCGCACAAAGCCAATCTATCCTCTCAACGTCAGATTAGACTCGCATACAACTCATTCATACATCAAAATACCTCATCATTCATGGCTCAAGCCAGTTTTCACTTTTTTTTTTTTCAAACAAACTAATTTTAATTCATTAAAAAAAAATCAAACTACAATTCGAAAATAAAAAAAATATATGAAATTTTAAAAATGATACGGAAACTAAAAAATATTACATGAAAAAAAAACGCAATGATCCTATTTATTCTCTTTATGCATCCATATAACTTTGTGACTGATATATTATCTTGTACTTCTACCACCAATTTAAACAAAGAACTTTTAATCTCGTAATCTTTCTGACCTTCAGCTTCTAAGAAATCGTCAATCACAGCACGTTTCTATTGCATAATGTCTCTGAATTCCGCATACGCTTTCCTTAGATCTTCTTTAGCCGCCCTTGCTTGATCAAACAGCCAAGTTACATCAACAGTCGCTTACTGACGAACAATATCCTCATCAATTTGTTTCTAAACTAAAGCTTTGATTCCATCGATGGTATGTGGGAGAGAACAAGCCATAAGATTTTTTAGGTATATAGAATGTGCTTTCTATAAAGGGAGAATTCCAAAAATCGTCCTTGTGGTTTGGCCAATACGTTTGATCTGCGTGGTATCAAAATTGCAAAAATCGTCCTTATGAGAAACCTTGAATCTGTTTTAGTCCTTTTGTCGAACTGAGATGACCAATATACCTCTTTGTTCCCTTTTTTTGAAAGAGAATATACAAGGGTATTTTAGTCATTTTGGTCTGACAAAGGACTAAAATTGATTCTAATGTTTCCCACAAGGATGATTTTTGCAATTTCGATACCACGCGACCAAACGTGTAAATTGTCAAACCATAAAGACGATTTTTGCAATTCTCTCTTTTGTAAAAGAGTGTATTTTATGATAGAATGAGGTGATATAATACAATGTG
Source organism: Artemisia argyi (assembly GCA_030686995.1). NCBI lineage: Eukaryota > Viridiplantae > Streptophyta > Magnoliopsida > Asterales > Asteraceae > Artemisia > Artemisia argyi. The sequence continues at coordinate 3,437 of JARVZY010007680.1, read as the reverse complement.
TAAAATATATATAAAATAAAGTTTGAAAAAATAACAGTTGGACACTTTCTTCACAAACTAGTGTGAGCCAGTTTACTAACGTCGACATCGATCTGGGGTGGGGTGGGGTGGGGTGGGGGGGGGGGGGGGGTATATGGGCATATGGTACTATGGCACCGGACTGGCGCCGTTAGCGTGTGTCATCTAGCGTGTCACCTTGGACTGGCACGGTCCTCGTGCCATGGTACCGAGCACTCTTACGCGACATTGTAGCTCACACAATTTGATAATCATTTTGTGAACCAAGTTTAATCTCGATATTGCTTTGAAGGATCAAACGTGTTAAATAGAAACTTATTAACCGCTAGTTAGTTAAATTAGTTAATTTTTGTAAATTAGAAAAGTATATGCACATATGAAAATGGCGACCTTGATGAAAAGTACAATGCATGTGAATGGACAAATCAATGAACATAGTATGTAACAATCTTACAACTTTTGTTTAGTGGCCTAATATTGATCCTACATATATGAATGTATTGTCTACATAAATGTTCAGATTTACAAAAACACGAATTCACAAGTTACCAATAAATTTAAAGGAGAAAAAAATTATTATGGAAGGTGCTAATAAGCAAATGAAGATGATTGTGATCAGTTTGATGCTATTCTTTATGGGTACGACCGCAGTTGATGTTGAAGGCGTTGCATGTTGCATCGGTACTGTGTATACGTGTTGCTATGAATCCGGTTTGCCACCAATGGCTATGACACCAATGGCCATGAGTCCGATGCCTACTCCAGGCCCCATTATTGGCGAGAAGAAGAAAGTGCTTAGTCGAAAGGCTTATTCCATAATCCCGTCAATCATCCATCATTAATCATAGCATATTTTGTCTTCCAAGATACTTTTTTTTAACATATCAATCCATGTTCGGTCGATATTTTGTGTTACGTTTCCTATTTTGAAGTAATTTTATTCATGATTACGAATGTTATAGTAATATTTTTCATATATATTAATAATTTCGTGCATTGTGGTTTATGGAACGAAGAAAGTTCGATATGCATTATCATAATCATACGTTGACTCATTGCGATTATACTTGTGACACTATAAGTTATTTGTAGTTGCTCATATATGCCCAAGAAGGTACAATAAGTAAATAAAGACAGACTAAGGATCAAATGAGAAGAATTTTTAAAATAAGAAGGATGAGAAATAACTATAACTACACATTAGAGATGCATCAATTTGAATTAGATGCATCCCTAATCTTTAAGATGCATCATAATATACTTTCTAGCTAAAAATTAGATGCATATACATATATTAGATGCATTTCGTCAAGTTAGACGAATCCTATGTATTTTTCGTCATCTGCGGGTCAAATTTGTTGCTAGTACTACTTTGTATCATTTTCACTTCAAAATCACTTTCGAAACTAATTGTAATGCATCTAAATGAATAGAGATGCATCTAATTCAAGTTGATGCATCTCAAATATGCTGTTATAGTTATTGCTCATTCTTCTCATTTTAAGTTTTCTTCTCACTGGATCCTTACCCAATAAAGACATGTGTGTTCAAAAAAGTAAATAAAGAAATGTTTCACATTTAAATATTGTCATAATTGTCTACCTCTTTTTGGTGACAACCATATAACAAAGCCAATTCGAGGGGACTTATACAAAATGGTCAAGTTTTTTAAGTATTTACGAACGCCTTTTTAGTAGGATAACTAGTACCTAGTAACTATTAACAATGCGATTACAAAAACAATGCTTAAGTTAAGTCACTGATAGACTATGTAACAGAAAGTTACATAAAGAGTCCACGAAAGTTATCTCATTTAGTGAAATTCATCGCTATGTGAAAAGTTACATAAACAATTTTTTCATTACCTTAATTTTTAAAAACCGTCCCTAAGTTCACAATTTAATCATATTCTTCCGTCATTTTTTAAAGTTTTACATAAATATTTTCAATTTTGCATTCAAAATTTAATCATATTCTTCTTTCGTTTTTTGTCTTATTTATTTGTTTATTTTAATTTACATAAATACTTTTAGCTTTACATAGTTGCAGTTGTAGATTTACATAGTTGTAGTTAACCTGTAAAAACGGGTGAACTAGGTCGGACTGGGATCATTTTTTATTCTCCGGTTAATCAGTTTGTCACTGTAACTTTGTTAGCGCCTAAATTTTAATCACAGGGTACTCGCCGCTGCAACGCGCGGGTACCCTGCTAGTTATTATTAACAATGCGATTACAAAAACAGTACTTATGTTGTACAAACCAAACTTATATAAGCTAATAAGCCCATGTATAAGCCGAAACAAACACCCCTTAATACTGCTATAGTAAAAGCAAAATAAAGTAAAAGGTAAAAATTGCTAAAGTAAAATAAAGAGGACATGTAAAAGAAAACAAAAGCAAAAGTTAATACTTAATACTGCTAAATGGTAGGTCTCATATTCTTCTTTTCCTTCTTTTGATTTTTCTCTTTTCCTTTTTATTTATTACTATGTCTTCTCGATGTTATAAAGTAAAGTATATTTCTATTATATAGTAAGATTCTAAATCTTTTATATTGTTGAATCTAAACAACTAATACACAATCATGTGGGAGCGGGATGTGAAGAGTTAAGATGTAAGTAATCATTATATATACCCGAAAGTAAACCTGATGATAATAAATCGCTTTAAGAAAGAAATTCACTGAACACTTGCGCTCTCAAGAACTACGTAGCACAATGGCGACAAAACCATTTCCATAGGATGAATGTCTAGATAAAGTTTATTGCTACCCGGTTTCCCATGCTATCAATCGAGTACATTCAAATCCTTTAAACCAATAACAATGATAAATGTAAATGGTTATTACTTAATAGAATGAAATACAATATCAAAAGAAACAAAAACATAAAAGCAACACACTCAAGTATATGTTACTATTTTTGTTCAAAAAAGTAAAAACAAGTATAATATGCTTCTTTAAAGTTCACCAAAATATCCATAAAAAAATGTATGTTGCTTATTTTTAATTCGAGAATAAATAATTTATTTGAGAATAAAAGATGCGGGTGTCGGTGGCATGAAGGCTATGCATGGTCTCTTATAAATGTTAGGTCACCAATTCGAGCCTTCGATCCAAACCCATACTCATTTTGTTTGTTTTTTTTTTTTTTTTTTTTTTTTTGTTTTTTCTTTATTATTTTTTATTTATACTCATTGTGGTCACTTGGTAAAATCGATTGATATGATTTTTCTCGGTTTTAGTCTTTTAGAGATGAGTTAAAGAAACGTGGATTTAACACCCAAAATGTATCATTACCAAAATAAACTAGTACACTCGGGTTTATCATCACAAACATAATAAATTTCAGCGCAACTACAACTCTATTCATCCGCATTACCCGTTTGGCCCTTGCCAATTTAAGCCAGTACCCATTGA
>JARVZY010007679.1:0-22337 GCA_030686995.1 Artemisia argyi | reverse complement strand
TGACAGTACCAATAAACTTTGAAACAAAGTTGTGTAACAGTTTGAGATTGCCTGTCATATGTCGGGTGCATCCGCTATCAACAATCCAGAGAACGATCTGTACCACCTGCATCACAAGAAGAAGACACAGATGGAACAGAAGTAAGGGTGGAACCCAAAGACAGTGCGGGTTCCTGTTGGTTAGAAACACATGTATTCAACAATTTAGGAATCCATTTAAAGTCTGGTTTGTATTGTAACCAACGTTGCCAGTTCCAACTAGTTTTTGCTTTCTTAATATTAAATGCACTAGTAGTTGGCTCATTCCTAGATTTGTTCTCGGCACCTATGGGGGTAACTTCAACTTCATTAGAAACCGTAGAAGACGGCTTTCCTAAATTAGACTTAGAGGCAGTAGTGGGCCTAGAAGGAATGCGTGTCCTACGTTTCTTATGACGATTGAGAAGAGAATTAGCTAAACATTTTGTATGATCACCAGATGATACACTTTTATGACAAAACACACAAGATGCATTAATATTCAAAACATTCAAAGGTTCATCATTCGTTACATTTAGATTTTGATTACAATTTGCCATATTAGAATCTAAATCTGATGCAACATGAGTTTTATTCAAATTCCTAAGTTGATCTTCTACTTCTTGAGCTTCTAGTTGTCCTCTTTTACGTTGCATGATCCTATTCTTCTTTTTACTTTTTCGCTTGGGTCTGCTAACGCTATTAGTGGAGACTAGTCCTGTAGAAGTGGAGTTATCAACATTAGTGTTTTGAATGACATTTTCTTTAGCAGTTTTGTTCAATTGATACATTCCTGGTGCTATCACCGTGGTGTCAACCATTTTTCCTTTTTGAAGTAGCTTAATTTTCTCTTTCAAATCGATGATGATGTGATTTTTGTCCTGAATTTCAGACTCAAGTAAACCATTGCAATATCTGATGTCATCGCGGTTTTGTTGCCAGTCGGCGTTTTCGATTTTTAAATCCGCAATTTCTTTCTCGTATCAGAGACACAGATTTTTTAAAGACTCGTAGTTTTTGCAAATCTGACAAGAGTTTGAAACATTATGACTTTGAAACTTCAATTCCATTTCAAGACTTTGAGCTTGACACCATTCAAGCCTCTGTTTGAGTTGACAAATTTCTTTTGAAAATTGTTTTGTCACATCATCATTTTTAATTCTCAGCTTATCATTTTCCAGTTTAAGTGTCTCAATTTCCCCATTCAACAAGTTATTATCAACACAAAGATCATCCATAAGCATAGAAGTACCAGAATTATAGAGATCATTCATGATAACAGACAAAATATCAGCATCGAGAACTTGTTCCAAGAGTCGATCAGCATCTTTTTGTAAAACTCGATTTCTTTGCTTTTGAGCCAAAATTTCATTTTCAGTTGAGTTGAAAACGTTTATCATATTTTTGACCTCGTTTTGAAGTTCCTGATCCTAACGTGTAGCACAGAGACGGAGGTGTTTGACAATTGGCAGCATTTGTTTTTGAAAAATATCTCTCTTTTCTCGCTCGTAAGCGGATTGAAAAGTTTCAACTTTTATTTCAGAATTGCATGCAATTGTTTCCTCCAAAATTTCGATGTCTTCCATAAAAGTTTTGTACTACCTCCGTCCCATAATTATAGTCCACTGTTGACTTTTAAAGTCTCTAGTCTTCAACTTTGACCTTAAATATTTTTATTTGTGTTATATATTACTTGATGCAAAATATATGAATGGATTGAGTTTTAAATGTATTTTCCATTGGTATAATTTTTATCAAGTATTATATAACACAAATAAAAATATATAAGGTATAATTATGGGACGGAGGGAGTAATAGTTTAAGACACGACAACTTTTTGGTAAAGGTGTAAGTTCACCGGATGATGGTAAAGGACCATTTATTTGTGCTACAGTTTGGACAGGGGCCGCATTAGAGGATGAAACATATGACTCTTCAACAAACCATGATTTCTCAGGTAATTCTTTTTGAGTAACAAAAGATTTAGAAAGAGGTGGAGCTTTTGAATAGTCATATGGTGTCCAATATTGAACATAACTCATTTTTGATCGACTCTCGTCTTCAAGTTCTTCTTCTTCCTCAGTATCAAAAACAACAGCACGCACAATCGTATTATCAAGCAAATAGTCCATACTGTAAATTTTTGGAATATCTTTGAATGCTGTGTGAAGAAACATTGAATTGTAATCGCCAAGTGCAAATCCTTTATCGGGTCCGGTTTTAAAGTAAATTTCTGAATTGTTGTGACAGAGTTCCCGTGTTTGTAAACAATGTTACGAAATTCTTTGAGTTGTTTTTCAAGATCAACAATATCACCGAGTAAGTCATCTATATACTTCCTTTTTCGTATTTTATGTTCACAAAAATCCTTTTTACAACTTGACAATTCTGTTTCTGTTTTTGAAAGTACTGTTTGAAGACGTTCAACTTGCATTTTCAATTCACACTTTTCACTTTCGAGTTTCGAAATCAACTTTCCGTTTGACTCAATTAAATCTTGCATTTTGCATTGAAGATCTTGTTCTTTATTGTAAGAATCTTGAAACGCTTTTTCAAAACTTTTTGCATTTTTAATCTTGTCTTCCTGATTTGAAAGCTGAATTTTATAACACTCAATATCTCCTGCAAGTGACGCATTTTGTTCTTTTAAGACTTTATTTTTCTCGTTGCATTTTATAATTTGCAATTGTTGAGCATCCAGTTGTTTAGATAACAATATTAGGTCAGGGTCTGGATCAAATGATGGTTCATGTTGTTCTAAATGATCATGTTTATCATTCTCAATAGGATCATCAAATGAAACAACTGTGTCATCATCAAATATGACAACTGTGCTTATTTGTTCATCTGTTTGAGAAGATGAAGATGATTTAGATGGAACAACTTGCGCCATATCTGATTCATAGGCAGAAGGTGAGACTATATCATTAATAAAGCATGCATTGAGGTCATGTACCTGAGACAAGCCGTCAGTGTCATACACTGGACCTGAATCATTAAGCTTAAGTTCTTGCATGTTGGCCATAAGCATCACAGCTGCATTGGCTTCTAGATCTTCCATGTCATCATCATTGTACACATTTGCCATGAAGTTGTTATCTTGTTCAGGGAAATGTCCATCTTTTTCATCTTGAAGAGCCATGAGTAATGCCTGCTTGTGAAACTTACTACCCCGAGTTCTCGGTTTGGGACATGCTGTTGCTATATGACCTTGTTCATTACAGTTATAGCACCACACTGCATTCCCTGAGTTGGAGTTCCTAGTTGCAACTAGTTCAGACCTTTGCTGAGAAGACCCTGAGTTGTTCTTGAACCCCGCATTGTTACTAAACCTCTGACCATTCCCAAAGTTTCCTGAAGAACTTCCTGAACCAGATCGACCATAGCTACGATTCTGAATTTCCACTCTTTCATCATTGACAACAGCTTGATTCCTTGTGTTAGAAGATGAACGTTGACGGTTGTTTGTCTTGTTGGAGAATTTGCTAAAAGCACGAGCAATAAGAGCAAGTCCCTGATTCAACGTATTAAAGTCATCATCGTCATCGTCATTGGAATTTGAGTAATATACTGCATCATTGTTGTTTAATGGAACAAGTTGAGTAGAAGCATTCTGTGGAGATGAATCATAAGGGACCATTTGGTTCGAGGTGGAAGACTGTGGATAACTGAAGTAGTTCTGCTCTTGAACATATGCATGATTAGACATTGGTGGTGGAGCATAAGGAGATTGAGCTACGAGAGCCAAAGAATTTGGTGTTGGTGTTGGTGTGTATCCTCCTCGTAGAGCTCGATCTTTTTCAACTTCAGGTTCATGGTGTTTCAGAAAATCATGCAACAAACCATATGGAGCATCATGAAGATTTTTTGTTTGACGAACAAATGTCACATATTTATGCCAATCTGGACCAAGACTACCGACGAATTTGGAGTTCACTGCTATCCTCGGTACTGTGATTTTGTGACGTTCCAGATCATTGACCACATTTGTGAAACGATGATAGTAGGATTCAAGTGACTCTCCTGGTTCAATTGTGATGTCTGTGTATTCCATGTAGAGTTTGGATTTCATATCATCTTTGTTCAATTGAGTGCCTTCCATAAGGAGATGAACATGTTCCCACATAGCTTTGGCTGTTTTCTGAGCATCAACACTTCGATAAATTGGATTAGGTATTCCTTGAAGTATATAAGCCATTGCGTACTCATCAGCTTCACGATGTAATTTCTGTTCTTCTGTGAGTCCAGATTCTGGAAGAGGTCTATCACCAGGGGGCGTGGAGGATCAGCATTTGGATCACCAACGTCAAATCTTGTTGGCCACTCAAATGGTCCTTCAAGTATCACTTGTTTCAAGAATTTCCCATGAGGTTTCTTTAGTTCAAGAAATCGTAAGAATCGACTTGACCATTGAACATAGTTCCCAGGTGTTAGCATCGGAGGTGTTTCAAGTGATCCTGCCTCATGTCGGGATTGTTGAGTTGTAATAACTTCACACATTCTGTCAAACCAGTGAGGTTGTTTGGAGGAAAACTGAGTGTTTTGTTGTGGCATTAGATATGGTTGTTGTTGAGGAATGATTTGATGTTGTTGCATCATTAGGTAATGATGTAGTGGATTAAACGGTTGTTTTTGAACGTGTGATTGTGAAGGTTGTTGCTGATGGTATTGTTGTTGCTGATACTGCTGATGTTGTTGTTGCTGAGAATGAGGGAAGTAGTAATTAGGTGGTTGAGACATCTTAGAATACTTGTGTAATAATGGATCTTGTAGAAGGTATAGGTTTAGCCAAATCTCGAAAACTTTGCTCAACTTCGGATTGCGAAAGTTGTCTTCAACTGTGATTGCGAAAACAGTGATTGCGAAATTTGGGATTTCGAAAATACTGAGATTGCGAAACAAATCAAGTTCTCGAAACTTAAGGGATTTCGAAACTTAAGAAATTTTCGAAAAAACTAAGTGATGGTTGTGATTTCGAAACTTATACAAGTTTGCGAAAGAATTGTGATTTCGAAAAAATTGATGTTTTCGAAAAACACAAAGTCACGAGCACTTTTTCGAAATTATACAATTTCGAAAGTAAACCAAATGTCGAAGTACTTTTCTTTCTTATACAAGAGAGAAGAGACTGAGTACACGATCCGTAAGTCGATTAGAAGCACTTGCTTGTGATTTCGAAACTTTGGTCAAATGTATGATTTCGAAAATTGGCAGATTTTGTTTTTCAAAGAAAGCAATCCAAAAACTCGTTTTTATTTCAAGATTCTTGTACTTTTATGTGTAAAATGAAGAGATCTTTAAGAAAGTTGAAAACTTTAAGAACTTTTACCAAAATTTTAAAATTGCGAAAATAAGTACAAGACCCCTAAATCGAATTTTTGAGAAAAGTTTGGAACTTTTATGTTTGTTTTGATTTATAGCACAAGTTTGTAAGCAAATATGTGATAAAAAACCAAAAACAAGCAAAAAAGTACGAAAATTTTAACAAAAATCGATTAAAAAACAAGTTAAAGAAACGAAATCAATGAAAAACAAAAGCTACACCTTCATATGGCGAATGATACCACTTGTTAGGTCACCATTTTGTAAACACAAGTATAATAACAATAGAAATGAGATGAGAAATGAGATTTGGGTGATTATATGAATAAGAGATATATAAGTGCAAGAGTTTTCTTAAGAAATCAAATAACCAACCCAGTTTACAAATGACCTAAGGCTTCTATATATAGGGAAGGAGCTAGGGCAACACTCCCTCTCCTTCCTTTCATCATTTTCGTGGGCTTTGAGGCCCATGGGTTACATACCTTAAGCCTAGTAAACTTAATACATTTAGTAAATGAAAGTAAATAATAGTTAAGCAACCTAACATTATTACAAATGACCGAGACTTGTTAAAATAGTGAAAACTATTATCCCAACAGTATCATAGAAGGTTTGACTGATTTGGAATAGAAGGAAACTAATTAATGGTGTTTGAATGATTTTGATTTTTGAATGATTCGTGTAGAAGAAAAATCATGAAGAGAAGCGTATACAATGAATGCGTTTAATAGATACATGCAATTAATACTCTTCTTAAATCACCCACCTAGTCAAAAATGCACCATTTTACCACACAGTACAATCTAATCAACCTATTAATCATTTATTGTTAAAATCCAATAACCCAAGCAATTAAAACACCAGCAAAAAAACATAAGCTACGCAACTTAAAGGGCCAGCATGTACAACTTAAAGGAACAACATGGTTAAAGTTACTCAAATATAAAATTCTCATAATTTATAAAGTTATTGTAACTAAAAACATAAAATTAAAAGACATTAATTGTCACAAATTTTGTTACAGGTTACCCGCCGCCGCATCGTTATATATGATACAAGTTACTGAGTTAGTTTAATTGCGTAGTTAACTCATGTTTGTTGAAATATAGCAAAGGCTCAATGTAATACCACCCGGCCCAAAATCTATAAAGAATAAGCCCACATGATACTTTTCCTTTACCACTCTCATGACCAATTAGCCCATATGAAAAAGAAGACAAAATAAGTAATGTTTGCTTTGCTACTCCATAAAGCAGATGTCAGACTTGTCAAGGAAATCATCATTTTTGGTGGTTTCTTCTTTTCTTTTTTCAAAGGTATGTTTCCCATGGCAATTAAAAGATTGTTTAAGGCCATAAGAAGTTGATTTCAGATGTAGAATAAATCAAATGGGTTTTGAAACATGAAATCAAAGTGCACATGTTTTTCATTTTCTAGAAATAAGCTTTAAGGTGCTGGTGTTTGTTTAACCTTATATGTGGGCTTATGAGCTTATTTCATTTCGGCTTAAGCCCCAATTTTCTGGCTTATTTTGACACTTATATAATAAGCCCACAAGTCTCAAAATAGGCCACAAAATTGATGCTTAATAAATAGATTTTAACTGATTGCAACGAAAAAGGCATTTTAAAACAATCATCCTTTAAAGTGCAAGTCTTTATCCAAAGCTTAACTCAAACCATCAGGGCACTTGTATACTATAAGTGAAGATATTGGAAACTTAGGATTCTAAGAGAATGAAGTTAAGGTAGCTATAATCGTAGATTTAATATTGATTATTTATTGTTTTCAAGAAGGTTATACTTGTTTTAACCAAGAATAACCTTCTTGAAAACAATAATTGATTAATGGTGTTTGGCTAAGACAAAACCAAATGGGTTGCCCATTTTTGGTCCCATTTCTAACGAATTTACACTTTGCGTTATTTGGTTACACGTTTAGTTGTCTTGATGCTTTATAAGTAGAGATATTAGAGATGGTTAAGCCAAATAATTTTAGTTTCAACAACCAACCGCTTCCTAACCAACTTGCTTCCTAACAAATTAATTTTTAAGCCTTTCCATAATAAGCAAGAAAAAAATCTGAATTTTAAGCCTTTCTAATTATAGAATAGTCCCAAATGCGTTATAATGTAATATACTACAAGTGAATTGGAAACTTAGGATTCTAAGAGAATGAAGTTAGAGGGTAGCTATAATCGTAGATTTAATATTGGTTATTTGTCGAACTAGATTGACGACGAGCATGTATGTAGGACATCATTTAGCATTAGCTGCGATAAGACGTCGATTCAGGTACGGATGTCTTCTTAAACGTGTTTCTTTGATTGTTCATATTGTTGTTCAGTTCTTCTTAACTTCTTTCAGCGTTGCTTTATTTCCTCATATTTTGATATCCTTATGCCATGATTCCCTGTATTTTTAAGCGATGCCTATTTTGATAATTGTTGGATTCCGAAAATCTGTTGAAAAGTATATATCTTTTGTGCTCAACTTTGGAGCTTTATGAAAAATATGATTCTTGAGAAAACGTTTTGTGAAATCACTATTATGCGAGCAATTTTTGATTTCTTTGATTTAGGACTCATATGCACGGTGAACATACTCTCGTGTCAGGTTGGTTTATATGCTCACTTGTGCAACCATAGAACCCTTTTGTAGAATTAGATTGGAGAATAGGTATACCGAGTTGACTACCCGTCATGTCATTGTGGCACTAATGGCATGACACTACCGTGGGGGTGTGATGGCTCATGGCGTCTCCCCTTCTGCTTATTATGCTCGTGTGGAGAGCCTTTGGTTATTTTGGGAGGCGTATGGGTGCACCCTAGTTTATGATTTGATATGATATATTTATGTGGAGGGTGAATTTTGGATATGAGATATGATATGATTTTGGCACTATGAATGGTGCATTTTGGATATTCGGTTTTGTAAGGCACTCGGTATAAATTCCCTAAACCCTTTGTTGCTTCAGCCTTATATTTCTTTGATTACTCTGCTGTTGAGGTGTTGGTATGATGGAGAAATTGTCTTTATTATCTCTTCTTATTCTATCTTTACTCTTACATATTGTGTTATTATTATTTGTTGTCAACATTCGTGCACCGAGCCTTTAGCTCAGCTGCATTTCTTTTCTTCGTGGCAGGTATTCAGGGATGATCGGGTTGTATGAAGAGAGACACTTGACTTAGAGATTTTGTAACTGGAGACCGCATATGGACTTAGGAAGATTTTGGCTATAAATGTGACCTCTGGTTCCAATATCAGGATTGGGGTGTTACACTCAACCTTTTGAGATTCCATAACGTCCAGGTTTATTGTTGTTATTAATTCTTTTGCAAATCAAAGACATAGCACATCATCCATGGCTGGTGGCTCAATCTCTGATCCTTGCATCATTGACGATGATGATCCCTACTTCATTAATTCATACATCAATGTGGATGATTATCCCATATCCGACGAAAAGTATGCTGAGCAACTCCAAATTCAAGAGGCACTTGTATTCTCCTCAGCTTCACGGGAATCAACTTCATCCGGCATCAAGACACCAATCGTGATATTAGATAGCCAAGCTTCACGTGCATCAACTTCATCCAGCCCCAAGGCACCAATCATAATATTAGATGGCCAAGATTCACATGCCTTTGAGTCTAGCCAAGTACCTGACCGATTCTGTGACATTTGCATGGACACAAAGAGTGAATCTGAAATGTTTCGGAACACCAAAGTTTGCGGGCATATGTTCTGTTTTGATTGCATCAGGGGACACGTAGCGGCTAAGATCCAAGAAAACATAACTAAAGTGAGGTGTCCAGACCCAAACTGCAAAGGGGTAATAGGACCTGAAGCGTGTCGTTTAATTGTTCCAAAAGAAGTATTGGAACGATGGGAAAACTCTTTGTGTGAATCTCTTATCTTAGGATCTGAGAAGTTTTACTGTCCGTTTAAAGATTGTTCTGCATTGTTGGTCGACGATGGAGGAGGCACTGTGACATCATCAGAATGCCCGTATTGTCACAGATTGTTTTGTGCCCAGTGTAAGGTAACATGGCATTCAGGGATGAGTTGCAGTGAGTATCAGAGTTTGAAAAAGGACGAAAGAGACCCGAGTGACATGATGTTGAGGGATCTTGCCAAGAATAAGAAATGGAAGAGGTGCCCGAAATGCAACTTTTATGTCGAACTAGTCAGTGGTTGTTTACACATTTCGTGCAGGTCAAGTTCATTTCTTTTATTTTCCTTTTTAACAAAATGATCAAGGTTACCGTTTGTCTATTTGACTGACAACTGGCTAATTATTTCTGTTGCTGCAGGTGCGGGCATCAGTTCTGTTACGGTTGTGGAAAATACCATCCCGATCATCGGTGGCATAAGTGTCCACACGCTTAAATTCCTTATCAGATCTTTCCAGTAGACAATTTTGTAACTCATGTTAAGCTTTGTTTGTTTTTATTCATAAAAAAAAACTTGTACACATTGTAAGCTTTGCTACATGGAATTTTCTTCAAAGAAGTTTTTTTGGGCGCTTATTGGCTGTTCGACACGAACCAAATGAGATAAACATTGTTTGATCCTAGTGAAGGTTGTAACGCAGTAGTAACTCGGCCATTTTTTGTTTAATTAGCCAAACAACTAACTAATTACAGTTTTTATGCTGAACTTAATAACCAAAATAAGTGGATGAAGCAAGTGGCCCAGTCAGTTTTAATCTAAAAGGCTTTTTTAACATTTAGCCCACCAGCAATGGCCCAACCCAATAACCTATGAATTTAAGATTTCGTTTTTAGGGCTAACAAATGGTTCAGTAGATTTGGTTACTACATATATGGGATAATATATTCACGTCAAAGATCATTTCCTTTCATAAAAATGAATTTAACCCATTATATATTCAGCCTAAAAATGAATTGTAAAATTTGCTATTAAGATAATTCTCATAATTGCAAGAAAAGGAAGTGGCAGATGTCTCAAAAGAACATGCAAAAACCTAAGATCTTTGGTTGGATTCTCACCTTCATACGTGTTCTTTAACTATTAACTTTTTTTTTTTTGGTATACTTGTTTCATAAGTGAGTTTTTTAGTTAAAATTATTGTAGTATGCCCTATGGGATTATATGTTTAGCATTTGTTTACAGTTGTGTAGTATAATCATTGGGTAAAGAAGATGGAGATCAATATAGTTGTGTATGATAGGATAGATAGCTCGAGTTGGGTGTTCTATACCTGCAGGTGCAATTCGCGGGATGTAATTGCTTGCTTTTGATATGCAAAAAAAAAAAAAAAAAAAAAAAAAAAAGAAAAAAAAAAAAAAAAATTGATGTATAGTTTAACTTTCGAAGTATGCAATGATGTTCAACTTAAAAACTTTTATGATTTTTTGTGTTTGTAGGGTATATATCGAGATTATGGCGCATAGTCCCCAAAATCCATGGAAAGGCCGGGAGTATTAAAACTAGGATGACGAAGAAGTCAGCTCGTACTAATTCGAAGGCCAAGCCTTCAAATCAAGGTACAACAGCTTTTTATGTGAAGTTTTCACTATTTAGAAGTTGATTCCTAGTTAAAATTAATGGTTTGTAGATTTAAGCACTGTTTAGGCTTTGATTCTTGAGTGTTCTACTGTTCTTCATATTCATAAACACTGCGCATTACGTATATGTAAATCACACCACTAGTCTATTTATTAGAAAAATAACTAAAAACAACAAATTTTTCAATTGGTGATTTTATCAGAAGCACAAAGTTAACTTTCAAAATAACAAGTTTTTTTTTTTTTTTTTTTTTTTTTTTTTTTTTTTTTTTTTTTTTTTATTGGTCAAAATTTGTGCTGTTTAGTTGCCTTTTTGCTAATTTTTCATGTATCGGATTAGTATTAGTATGGATTGATATTGTACATATGAGCTAGCATTCATAGGAATTTAAATGAAGCCAGTAGAAATTGGTGTAATAACAAAGAAATCATTGTCTACATAAGTCACAGAGGGGTCTCCGAAGAGGTGTGCAGTAGGTGCGGGCCTCTACTTAAAAAGGGCCACGTTTTTATTAGTTTTGCATATAAATACGTATAATCTTACACATATATCTTTAGCATATACGATATATGATACAACTATGATTGAATGATTTCATAATGTGTAACTAACTTATGCTCGGATATATTTTACTGCAGTGCGTATACAACAAATGAATATAGAATTCAAACGGCCAAACAAAGACAGGAGCACATCATACGTATATTCTCACAGTTCAAGCAGTTCAAGCAGTACAAGCAGCTTCAGCACATCTGATGATGAAGATGATGATTATGATGATGATCATCATCATCCATACTTCCCGCCTCACATGGATCATAGGGTTTATGATAATCTGTATGCCCCACGTAGCGTGGATTATGATGATGAACCAAACGTCCCACCTCTCATGAAACGTAATGAAGCTGATGCTCCATACATCCGACCTCTTAGTGATTACGGAGATCAAATCCTTCACACATCTGATGATGATGATGATGATGATCCATACTTCACGCCTCGCACGCATCATGATGATGATGGTGATCCATACATACGACAGCCTCTTGTTGATTACAGCGATAAAATTTTTCAGATATCTGATGATCAAAAGTATGCTGAACAACTGCAACTCGAAGAAGCACTCGTACTCTCGTCTGCTTCTCATGCATCAACTTCATCGAGCAGCAAACGACCACCAATTGACTCTAGCAAATTACCTGAAAGATATTGCGATATTTGCATGGACACAAAGACTGAATCTGAAATGTTTCGGAACACCAATGTTTGCGGGCATATGTTCTGTTTTGATTGCATCAGGGGACACGTAGCGGCTAAGATCCAAGAAAACATAACCAAAGTGAGGTGTCCAGACCCAAACTGCAAAGGGGTAATAGGACCTGAAGTGTGTCGTTTAATTGTTCCAAAAGAAGTACTGGATCGATGGGAAAAGGCATTATGTGAATCTATGATCATAGGGTCTCAGAAATTTTACTGTCCGTTTGAAAATTGTTCAGCATTGTTGGTAGACGATGGGGGACAAAGAGTGACGTCATCAGAATGCCCACATTGCAACCGACTGTTCTGTGCACAATGTAAGGTAGCATGGCATGATGGGAAGGATTGCAACGGTGAAATAGATCAGACTGACGACATTTTGATGAGGAATCTTGCTGAGACGAAGGAATGGAAGAAATGTCCTAAATGTAGCATTTATGTTGAAAAAACGGCTGGTTGTAATCATATTACTTGCAGGTTAATTACTTTGCTATGGTTTTTGGTTTTCAATAAAAATGATTTTGGAGTCCGGTTATCATCTCTCTTACTGATATCAACGTGTTAATGAATTATGTTGCAGGTGTCGCTATGAGTTTTGTTATGCGTGTGGAGCGCAGTGTTATAAAGGTTATCATGAAGGTCCATGTCAACCTGCTAGAGTGATTCCACCTGATAGAATGGTTCAACCTGCAAGAATGAATACACCTGCTAGAATTGTTCAACCTGCAGCAAGAATTGTTCAACCTGCAAGAACGATTACACCTGCTAGAAGGATTTCCTATATTTTTTATAATTAAGGAAAGCTGTTTTAGTGTTACTTGGATGTTCAATAAGAACTCAATAAGCGAGTGTTTGTTTAAGCTTATTTTTGAGCTTTTAATGATTTCGTCTTATGTTTCACGTAAGCTATTTTTTTTAGGCTTACTTTTAAAACATATGAGCTTATATAAAGTTTATTATGTGGTTATCAGAATGGCTATTTCATCTCTTTGATAATGTTATTGTGATATCTCTTTCATTTTTGTTATCAAACCGGTTCAGTAGCTATGTGCCATAATTATAAAATGGCATCTAGCTCGATCTAAACACGAAAAGTTAATCTTGACAAAGTTCATTTCTGATGTTAGCTACTTATCCAGAACTTTTAGTATAAGATTTAAGAAACGCCTCGATCCTTTTTATATTTTGGCTTTTCATATCTTTATCTTTTTGGGTCTGTATGCTTTTGCGCTCGTTCACATTTTCACGGTTCTGCTGATTAATTAGGGATGGCAAAAGTACATGTAACCGACGGTAAACACCCAAACTCGAGACAGTTGTGGAACATTTGGTGGCAAGTAAATGGCTGGGTTGGGGGCGGGTATGAGTAAAAATAAAGTTTTTTGTGAGTTTGGGTACAGGTTTCGACTGTACCCCCTATTACCCATACCCGAATCCATTTAATAAAAAGATTTATTAGTATATAATTATACAAATATATAATTTCTCGTATAATCGTAAAGAAAACCCAAAATATTATATGGTTAATACTAAACGGCCGGGTACAGACAGGGTTATTAATTATAAACCCGGCCGGCTAGCTGCCATCCCTATAGCTCGTCAAGTGCAATGCGACTTAGCCTAGAGAAACCATATTAATGAACCCAAATTATAGAAATAATACGGTATTGTTTTAAAGGGGAAAATATATTTATTTGGTAAAATAAAAAGGAAACCGAATATTTTAAAAAAAAAATGCATTTGGATTACTACGACCCAAAACGAAATCATTATCATATATATCCCTTAAAAACACGTACTTAATTAGTACTCTTATTCAATATTCATAACTTGATCTTAAAAAATGAAAAGAAAACGAGAGAATGATGATAGCGAGAGCACCAGTTGCAGGACGACCAAGAAATTGCCTCGAACTCTTTCGGGTCTCGTTAAACTGCATAATCAAGAAGGTACGTTTTTCATGCATGTAATTTAGTCTCTAGGGTTTTCATATTTTTGGATTTGTCTTCTTGGTGTTTGTTTGTTGTGTGAGTTAGTTCTTAATATATAGAAACATAAAGAAAGATGATTAGTTCATTAACATGCATGCATGATGATACGACCCGTTAAGGTTGTATCGGGATAGGGCACCACTTCAAGCGGGCGCGAGCTCCTTAAGAATTAGGGTTAGGAAAAGAGACTTGTTTTTGTATTGAAACGATGATGATTCTCATTATAATAGTTCGGTACTTATAACCTTACAAAGATGATAATTAACCTAATAATGATAACGGGCTTAGCCCACGACAAACATGACATAACAATTAAGATAAATAAAGATAACGTAGCCCATGACATAATTTTTGGTCGTAACATTCTCCTCTCCTTCAAAGTCACCTTGTCCTCAAGGTGTTGCTTCAAAAATCTCGCCTCATGTAACCCAGGATCCCAAACTTTTACTTGTAGTTTTGTCCCTTGTGGATCACATGTTTTGAGTTGTGAATTTGCCTCTTGCAGATCATACCTACCGCGCAAAGTATACCTACACAAATGTTGGCACATCGGTGTGACAATGAGTTCAAATATTCTTTCATCGCATAAAACTTCATTACTTTGATTGAAAATCAACCAAACTGGACTCGCAGCGGGATACTCTGATTCACAAATGCATATTTTAGTAACAAATGCATATTTTAACACTACATCAGGTAGCTTACGTTTCTGTCCAACATCATCTATCTTATTCACCCGTCCATGAGGCTCCAACTTGTTTCCTCCATCTTCTCTTGTTGCTACGAGAGGAATTTGTTGACGTTGGCTATTACATTCTTCCATACTCTTTTCTGCTGCAATTGGTTTGATTGGTACTTGGTGATCAATTACCTTCTGATCAATTGGTTCCCCTGAGTTGACGTCCAAACAACTCTCTATTGTAAAGGCTAAAGATAAGGCTTCTCCAAAAGTTGTAGGATTCGACCTCAATAGTTCCCAAAGTTGTAGATCTGTGAAGCGTGTTTCTATTGCACGGGCTAATGAAAAGGCTTCACCTAAAGTTGTAGGATTTGACCTCAAGAGTGCACATTGTAGAGCTGGTTTAAGGCCAGAGATATAAAATGATTTAAGTAAGTTTTCAGAGATCCCCGTTAATCGATTTATAAGTACCTCAAACTTACTCTGATATTCGGCCACCGTACCCATTTGCAATAGCTTAGATAGTGCGTCCCGATCGTTGCTGCCCGATGCCATGAACAATAACTCGAAGAACGTAATTTTTTTTCTCGATGAACAGTAACGAATGAACAGCAATGATGAATAGTACTGATGAACAGTACTCACGATGAACAGTACGATGAATAGTGACGCCGAACAGTTATTTTTTTTTTTATTTTTTTTTTTTTGGATTGAAACCCTAATCAAAAACTCTCTCAACGAGAGCTCTCAATGAAAGCACCAATTGATACGACCCGTTAAGGTTGTATCGGGATAGGGCACCACTTCAAACGGGCGCGAGCTCCTTAAGAATTAGGGTTAGGAAAAGAGACTTGTTTTTGTATTGAAACGATGATGATTCTCATTATAATAGTTCGGTACTTATAACCTTACAAAGATGATAATTAACCTAATAATGATAACGGGCTTAGCCCACGACAAACATGACATAACAATTAAGATAAATAAAGATAACGTAGCCCATGACATAATTTTTGGTCGTAACACATGATGAATAATTCATACTAACTACTTTTGCTTAATTGTGGTATTATTAATTGTGGGTATGAGTAATTTATCAACAAATTGAACTTGAAATCATCTTGTTGGTAAATTCTTGATAGTCTTTTTATGCATATTACGGGTTGAAATTACGTCCTTACCAGAGGTCACGGGTTTAAATGTCGCTAGGTAAACCGATAACATAATCTTGGGGGTGGCCAATGAATAGGTTTGGAAATGGTCGATCACCAGAATAAACCGGTTAAGTTGTACAAGTGAACAATCACCTACATAGTCCTTAAGTAATTTAAAATGGGGAAACCGTATCCGTTTTAATAATTATGAGTTGAGTTGTAAATTGAACATGTCATTTAGGAAATCAAATAACAACCAAAAAAATGGAAACAAATTAAAAGGCGAGGATGCATAAATTAGTAATAGCGGAATATGTTCTATGTCATAGGAAGTTGTTTGGGTGTTAGATTTTGGTGCTGGGTAGATGACCTTTTAACTTGAGAAGGAAGCCTTTCTACTTGTTTCCTCCCGATCTGCGCGCGCTAATTTGTCTGCAGTTGAGGTGGATGTAATTGGATCTTGTATGTAGTCAAACGAAATGTACTTCGAAGTGTTAGATGGTTTACAGACAAATGGCCATTGTGCATATATACGCTAATTAATATGGTAATTGTCATTGTTTGTAGATGAGTGTAGGATATATCGTTTTGATCTGTTATGATATGAACAGAGGAGTTATTGTTACGTTATTGTTATTTATGATATTAGCATTTGGAAAATGTAGGAGATGAATTGCTAATCAATGACAGAAGCACATCAGACGTAGCTGCAGGGAGTTCATCAAGCAATGTAGATGATTTCGACTTTGAAGCTTTCCTAAATAAAGATGAAAAGGTTCCCATTTCTCACAAAAAATACATCGAAGAAATGGAACTTCAAGAGGCACTCCTCATATCCGCCTCAGAATCATTTATCCCTTCACCGACTGAATATGCCACGTCATCAAGCACGGACCTGCCATTTTTTCCATATTCATCAGAAGATTATGCCATGTCATCTAGCACCAACCTGCCATTTATGCCATTTGTGACATATGAATCTACCCAAGAGCCTGACAAATTCTGTGGTATTTGTATGGACACAAAAACTGAATTTGAAATGTTTAGTAACGATGATGTTTGTGGGCATACGTTCTGTATTGACTGCATAAGAGCACACGTAGGAACCAAGATCAACGAGAACATAGCAGATGTGAGGTGTCCTGACCCGAACTGCAAAGGGCTAATAGGACCTAACGTCTGTCGATACATTCTTCCAGAAGAAGTACTAGAACGATGGGAAAATGCTTTGTGTGAATCTCTTATTACAGGGTCTCAGAAATTTTACTGTCCGTTTAAAGATTGTTCAGCCTTGTTAGTGGACGATAGTGGAGTAGCTGTGACAGATACAAAATGCCCACATTGTAATCGAAAGTTTTGTGCACAGTGTAAGGTGCCATGGCACTCCGAGATGGATTGCAAGGAGTTTCAGATGCTTAACGATAATGGCGAAATAGATAAGAGTGATATGAAGGTGCTGGAACTTGCTAAGAAAAATAAATGGCAGAGGTGTCCCAAATGCAACTACTATGTTGGAAGAACCAGTGGTTGTAACGATATGTCTTGCAGGTTAATTTCTTTGCTTTTGTTTTTCGTTTCAGATAAACATCCGTGATTTAGGAGGTTTTGTGTACTAACTATGGGTTAATAATTTAATGTTGTTGCAGGTGTGGACATAGATTTTGCTATGGGTGTGGAAGCAAGAGAAGTGAATGTTCATGTGGTCGACCCTCATCTCGATTCTATTAACCTAAGACATTTTTCTTTCTGATTTCCTTATCTGTGCAGAATTCTCTTTGCTCGATATGGACCGAATATGAAAAACATTGTCCTGTTTTTGTCATCTCTATTGGAGTAGTAATATTTTTGGTGAAAATGCTGTCCGAATTAAACTCTCAAATTCATGTATTCACTGTTTGTTATCTACTGAATTAACCGTTTGAACTTTCTTATGCTGTCATCTTTCACTCAACAAGGTTTATCGATCAATTTTCATGTCAATAGGTTATATTACCCGTTTTTATTAAGCTCGTAAGCTCAAAAATAAAGTTTAGACAAATAATCTTAAAAAAAAAAATGTGATTACGTCGTCGTACACATATTTTAATTGGGCTAATGACACAAAAATGTATCATAGTTGTCATGATTTATTTTTATATGTATCAAACAATTTTTTTTTTCTATTCTATATATGTACTAAACTTTTATATGTATCGATCAATTTTCATTTCAATAGGTTATATTACCCCTATTTTAAGCTCGTAAGCGCAAAATAAGTTTCGACAAACCCCCTTAATCTTAAATTTCAAGGGAAAAAAAAAACATGCGATTACGTCGTAGTACACATATTTTAATTTTATCCTCTATAACCAAAAATTAATCACTAGTATAGATTACAATAATGATAATCACATATGTTCAAACTCAAAGAATGGACTGATTAGATTTGCAAATGTATTTGAAAACCATGAGATATGGTTAAGGAAGTTAGGGACTCATAATCTTCTCCTGTTTATATGCCTTTCAAATTTTAAAATGGATAGAATTTTGGTTATAAATATCAATATATTCCTTTAAAAACTTTATAGGGAAACCAAGAGCAAGCTCTTGATATTCCCAAACGTTTAATTTCATTGATGTTATTTATGCAACATGCATTTAATAGATGTATGATATAAACTGAAAAATCAAAGACAGAAGAGCATCAGTCTTAGGAACCTAAACATACATATGGCTGCTAGCAGTTCAACAACCTCTGATCTTGTTTACAATGAAGTTGATGATTCCTATTTTGCTGCTCTTATCGACGACGACGAAATCTTTCCAATATCCGATGAAAAATACGCCGAGGAGCTTCAACTTCAAGAAGCACTCATTTCCTCCTCATCAATATTGCTAAATATCCCTTCACCCAATGACATAGCGTCATCATCGAACACAAAGCCTCAGCCACTTGTGGATTCATTTGATGCGTCAAACCAGTCACCAAAAAACTTTTGTGACATTTGTATGGACACAAAGACTGAGTCTGAAATGTTTCGAAACATTAATGTTTGTAGTCATTTGTTTTGTTTCGATTGCATTCGTGGACATGTGGCGTCCAAGATCAAAGAAAACTTGACAATTGTAACTTGTCCTGACCCTAAATGCGATGGGGTTATAGGTCCCGAAGTTTGTAAAACAATTGTTCCTAAAGAAGTATTGGAACGTTGGGAAAACACGTTATGTGAGTCTTTGATCATGGGTTCTGAGAAATTTTACTGTCCGTTTAGGGATTGTTCGGCTATGCTGGTGGACGATGGTGGAGAGGATGTCACGGCATCAGAATGTCCACATTGCAACAGATTGTTTTGTGCACAATGTAAGGTGACGTGGCATTCGGGGATGGATTGTAGCGAGTTTCAAACCTTGAACGAGGATGAAAGAGACCCGACCGACATTATGTTGATGGATCTTGCTAAGAAAAAGAAATGGAGAAGGTGTCCAAGTTGCAAATATTATGTCGAAAAAACTGAAGGCTGTTTGCATATCACTTGCATGTATGATTTTATTTATGTTCTTGCATATATAGTGACATTTATCACACAACATCACTAGTCTTTAAATCGACTCAAAAACTAATGAAACCATTCCGCTGAATGCATTGCAGGTGCGGATATCACTTCTGCTATGGATGTGGCGAGAAGCATACTAGTACTCACGCATGTGCTCAGACGATAGCTTGATGAATTTTCAGCATCTTCGGAGAATCGGACAAGTAGAGTCTTTTTAGTTTTCTGATCATGTTACTCGCTTTGTTTTGTGTCCTCGTTTTCATTTTTTTACCTCTTTTTCAGCTTAGTTTTGCTTGGTGTTTAGATTAGAGCATTTACCTATTGTTAAATGTGAGAATAGGGCTTTCATTTCTCTTCAACAAAAAGTATAAAAGTATTACTGCCTTGTTGAGAAAATGGTCAATCTTGCTTTTATTTTAGCTGTGTTCAATTTCTTTTGATGACCTTTTTGGGCTCTTTTTGTGCTTGTTTTAGTACGTTTAGGTTAAATTGGGCTTAAGGCTTTCATTTGTTGGTTCTAGAATTTGGTTGGACTTATATTGGGCTTGTTTAGTGGATTTTTATTTCTATGAGAGTTAGAGACTTAGAGGTGCAAAAAAATCGGTTTTTTTGGTTTTCGGTTTTTTAATAACCAGTTATAAAAAAACCAGTTTTTCTAATAACCAGTTTCGGTTCGGTTTCGGTTTTTCGGAATCGGTTTTCTTCGGTTATAAATGTTCAGAATCAGTTTTTTTCGGTTATAAATTTTCGGAATCGGTTTTTGTCGGTTTTTTACCGGTTCGCTTTTTTCGGTTAAAAATGTTCGGATTTGGATTTTTTATCGGTTCGTTTTTTTCTGGAATTTTACTAAAAACTTCGAACATTTATTTAATAAAATTGTTAATTATCAAACATATAATTAAACAATATTCTCATAACTTTTATTTAAACAATACAATTATACAATCATAACTTTTATTTAAACAATACAATTATACAACAAAAAAAATACAATCATAACTTTTATTTATACAATACAATCATAACTTTTATTTAAACAATACAATCATAAAAACATATAAATACTAATACATTTCGAGCTTCGGCATGGCCATCACCCGAAAACATATTAGTGTAATCAAGTATATCGAGCTTCGGCATTGCCATCACCCGTTATACTCAACTACTAGTAGCAACGGAAGAGGGAGTAGTGGAAGCTTGTTGTGATTGTGCGTTTTCCATTATAGCGAAATATTAGCGATATTTGAGAGTTTTTGAGAGATTAAAGAAAGAAATGAGATTGTTTTTGATGTGTTTTCAACCCCAACTCATTACCTCTATTTATAGTGGCTTAACACACTCAAAAACATTAAAAAAATACAAAAAAAAAACGGCTAGTTTGCTATGTTGCCGTTACTCTCGGTAAACCCAAAAAAACCCGGAAATAACCGGTTAAAACCGGGTAAAACCAGTTAAATCCGGTTAACGGTAACTTTTTATTTTATTATTATTATTATTTTTTTTTAAACGGCTAAAAATAACCGGAAAAAACCGGGTAAAACAGGTTAAACCCGGTTAAATTTATAACGGCTACTTTTTTTTTTAAACGGGCCATGTGTATATATATATAAAAAAATAATAAATAAATAAATAAAACCGGTTATAACCGGGTTTATTTAAAAACCGGGTATACCCGGTTATATAACCGGTAAAAACCCGATCCGGGTAAAAAACACATAACCGGTCCAACAGGTTCGGTTATAAAAAACCGGATCGGTTTTCTTATAACCGGTTTTGTAAAAAACCGATTCCGGTTTACCCATCGGTTAAAAAAAACTAGGTACAATGTTGCACCTCTAATGAGAGTATGAGGTTGTCTTTTACTTAATTAGTTATGCAGTTGTACAAGTCATTTATGTTGTAGGTCCCCTTTTAGATCCGTTTATTATTTTCCTATGAAATTATTAATAAGTGATTGGCTCCAAACGGTCAACTAAGTTTCCCAGGTGATGGTCAACCTAGTCAAACGTCTAAAACCAACTAACCAAGGAGTACAGTGTATTCCCGGGTCGTTATATCCCAGCGAGGTAGCAATTGTATTAAAAAACGTTTTAAAGTGATCGGGGTGATTTAACAGGAGGATCAGAAATTTGATCTGAGTTATTAAACTACGAGATTATGATTGAAAATGACTTAGAAACACTATTGGAACAATTACTGATGATCAGATTATCTAGAAACGTAAGTTAACCTAAAAACGCGCGCTTGAATTAAAAAAAACGCGAACGCGCAAAATAAAAAGTGAAACGAGAGCAAATAAAGTCCTACGAACGTGAAAATTATATTTTTATAATCCTAATGACTTAAGAAAATTTTTAGAAAAGGAAAAATAATTTTTACACTATTTAATTACTTACTATTAATTAATTACTAATTTCTAATTACTTTTTAATTAACTAAATTACACTAATTATTAATTAATTATGAAAATTACCTAGAAAAATGAAAATTAAATTTAGAAAAATCTAAAATATTATAAAACTAATTCTAAAACAGAAAACCTAAGTTTCTACTTTTTAATTATTTAATATTAATTCAAACTAATTATTTAATTAATTTAAACTAAAATAAATTATAAAAAAAAAATACTAAATGAACAAGAAAAAATCTGAAAAAAATTCCTAAAATTATTTTAACTAAAAAGAAGCCTAAGAAAAATTTAAAAATGAAAAGTGCTTATAAATAAGCAGAAAATAAGCCAAAGTGGCTTAAATAGAAGCTATCACTTTTTTAAATTTTGTCTTTTCTTGATTTTTATTTTACACAACTGTTTAAATACTTAAAATGAAAGACTTTTGTGAAGG